>KV751326.1:1269413-1293027 GCA_001698575.1 Mola mola
GTCACTCTAAATTGCCCGTAGGTGTGAATGTGAGCGTGGATGGTTGTTTGTCTCTATATGTCAGCCCTGCGATGAACTGGCGACTCATCCAGCGTGTACCCCGCCTTCGCCCCAAGATGCTGAGATAGGCTCCAGCCCCCCCCGCGACCCCTAACGGGATAAGCGGTAGAGAATGAATGAATGATTTATAAAAAAAAAAAGCCCATCACAATTTCCAGCACTTAGTGATGATGTTTTCAAATAGCTAGTAATTTTCGTGTTTGTCCTAAAATAATGTTTTGCTCACCATTATCTGTTGAAGTAAAAAAATAAACATTTTATTTCTTGCTACAAAAGTTTCCTGTTTCATAATGAAACCTAGAAAGCACTCAGAGAATAAAAAACAACACCAACACAGCTAAATTCCCTACAACATACACTGCAAAAAATCCTAGAAATGAATACCTATCTTTTATGGTCATTTTTTTTTCCATGTGAGGTCATATTTCAGCTTTCTATTAGACTATTGCATTAGTTTTTTTCTTGGGTATTCTTAAGTATGATTTTTAGGTCAAGGTCATTTGGTGTGGAAAAAGAGCGCATATTGGCGCCACCTGATAAGTGACACATAAACCACAGAGCCAGCTGGTTCTGGATATGTGATGGATCCTGAGATTTGTTACAGAATAACACCAGTTAGACCTTTTTTACTTGAATTTCTTTCTGGAGATAGTATAGGTCAAAAACATGTGTTTTTCCTGTCAGTGTAGTTGACCTTTTACCTAGAAAGCCCAAAAGTTATTCATCCGTAGCCAGAGCTGTCAGCTACGGAATGACACCAGTTGGACCTCTCTATTTCAATTCCTATTGGAGTTACGGTCAAAAAAACATGCTTTTTGAAATTTGAGTGCCCTTGAGTTTTGACCTTTGGCAACCAAAATCTAGTCAGCTGTATACTATAGATTTGCCTAGAAGATTTTAATCAAAATTGTCTCAGTAGTTCGTTTGTAATCTTGCTAACAAACAACCAATACCAACCAATCAATAAAAGGAAATGGGTAAAAACCTTCTCCAACATTATCACTGAGGTAACGATAGCAAAGATGATCTTGCTCTTGTGTCGGGTGCATTCTCTGGACCTTTTCAGGAATCCAGCCATTTCTATGGGCAGAACTGATCACATATAGCATATAATATAGTTTGATTTTAATATTTATTACCACAAAAGTTTCCAAATGTTTTCACACAGACTTGAAATGAAAGATAAGAATAACAAAGACTGAAAAGTTCTGAAAGCAGAAATATGCGATACATATTTTCAGACCAATAATGGCATGCTATGCTATATATACAGGGCTTATTGTGACACACCCGAAACACCGAAAATCTGTGTTACAAAAATGACAAAAATGCTCTCATAAAGGGTGACAGGACATAATTCATGATGAGGCCTCATCTCTCTTTTAAAGGATTTCAGTATGCCTTGCATGATTCTGGAAGTCCCTATGTCATGCTTCAAACCCCTCAGGACAGCTGAATGAATATGGTGCAGCTAGGATATTCTTAATCTGTGAAGCAGTTGTGCTTAAAGAACACACAACATATTGTCCAACACCCAAGTGGACCTGCACTGTGCCGTTTCACTGCACTGTAATGTGTTTGCAGATGTCAGTCTGTGCTGTGTTTTGCTTTGAAAGGGTCTGAATGACTGTTTTAAGTCCAGTACCTAATGCATCTGACCTCCTTTCACTAATGGAAACGGCCTTTTAGATTTACTCAAGGCTGAAATCACTTGTTCTCTCCATGCAGTACATCCACCCCAAAACAGAGGCTGGTCTGTGGCACACACATTGCTTGCAGGGATTTGTTCCATGTGCGTGACCTCAGCTATTTCAAAGAGCAAACTTGCTGTGTGTTATGAATACAGATAGATAGTCCTGGTTAATGGCTGTTACTGTCTAGGAGAGGGCCTTGCAAGTACAAACTTTGACACAAGTTGTGCATTTTTTCTTTTTCTTTTACAGTACACGGACACACTGGATTCCGTGTGTCCTTGGCATGTCATGTTCCATTTTTCTTCCCTCTTCTCAGATCATTAAGGGGGAATTGATGCTGCCTGTTCATTATACAAGGGCTAAATGGAACCACAATGAAAATCTGCCACTCACTGTCAGCCATGATTGCATTATTCCATTACTACCCATCAGCAGAAAGCTCTCAAGTCAAATCATCAAATAAAACCATTGGTGCTTTCCACTTCCTAGTTCCTGCTTCCTGTTTCTCTCATGAATCTTTAACTTACCAATTAGTAACCTCTTATTTGGTGTTGTTCCATCTTGTTGTGTCCTGCACCGTTGGAATATATTGTCTCAAAAACAGTATATTAAATATACATGACCTTCTCAGGATGAGAGCTGGATATATTATTTAGGGGAGAGAGAATATTACAGCTGTTCAAGCCAAGACGTTCTTTATAGGAATAATCACACAAGGTGCACACTGAAATTTGAATGTATCTCCTCTCATGTGTTTCAAATCAGTATGTCAACAGTTTGGAAATATGATAATGAAAAAATGAAACTAAGATTATTTGTTGAATATAAAGTTGTACACCAAGAGATGTTTAGTTTAGCTTTTAAGCTTTTAAGAACTTTTTTAGGTAACAAATCAAACAAACAGGATAAAGCTATTTTTTCATGATAATATTCTTTATGTTAGCTAAGCTAATCATCTTGTGGCAAGATATTTGCTAACAGATGTAGAATTAATTAATGCCAAAGTACATCTGTCAATAATTACAGGTTGTTAAGTTGGATTTCACTGGCACAATATCAACAGAGACAGACGTGATTTTCCGTGTGTGGCCCAAGTTTCAATCTCATGTTGAGTTCTTGGGATTATCACAAGGTCAGGTTGTCCTCTGCTCTGCCTTTTCAACCCACACAAAACCACCCACTCAGTCTGTACTATATAAAAGGGAGTGTCCTCGCACGTACCTTGCAAGTTCTCAAGACTATGGCATGCTGTGATTTGCTAGGTTTGCAGTAATATGTTGAAGCCCACACATCCTCTTGCTCCCTAAAGAGCACAAGTGAAGAGTACTGAATCAGTAGATGAGAGTGCAACTCACATCTCAATTATCCCCTGTATTGTACTGCCGACTCATCTCTTAGATAAGTTTTTACCATCAGCCAAGATTGCTTTTGGGACCGGGATGCAATATGGTTCAGAGCAATCTATCCTTGCGTCAATATGTCAAAACATCATCTTTCCTTTTTATCATGCTGCCGATTGCTAACGCAAAGACGCTCTGACTGCACTCCGTTTGGTTGATAGTACCGGGAGTCTGTCCCAAAAATTGTTGTGATGGTTGATGAATGATAGACTAAGTTGTACCACTAAATATCACGATCTGTAATACATTAGGCATTGTATAGTTTTGTTTCGATTTGTTTTGTGTAAGACCTGCAGTTTATGGGTTCATTTCAGGACGCAAAGAGAGATGCTTATTTTTGTTGAATTTTTTTGTACAGCACTTTTCTCTGTGCTTAAATTAATTATCTGATCCTAAGAAAATTTTTTAAGAAAGAAGGTATGTTATATTGAAATAAATGACAAAACTGTGACTTTTTATTTTAACCTTGTAAATGTGTACAGTGGGTGAGTTTTTTTCCGCAGTAGGACTGTGCAAATATAATGTTCTCCTCATGTCAATGTGGAAATTCTGCCAGAACAACTAAAATCTTTGGTTGTCTGGTTTTGATTGATATGCACACACTTAGTACATGTCAAAACACTGAAAAGTGGCTGAGCATTGGATTCTCCAACCATTAGTTTCCTTGCCTTGCATCAATCACTCATGCACTTTGTGTCTTAGACTGGCTGTTGCATGTATATTCAGTATAATGTTTCGATATATTTCAGCACAATTGAGCTGGATTCATTTGTTCCACTGGAGCCAACTGCTTCAGGTGCGGCTGAACAAACGTCGTATTAAGGTGGCATTATCCAAATGTCACCGAGCAGGGCCACTGGAGCAGATGTTACCCGAGAGTCTTTATAAAGGGTTTTTCATTGGATTTAGGAAAACGTCAAGTGTCACCACACTAGTCATTGTGTTGTCATGGCAGCTCAAACCATAACATTTCTGCCGGGGGTGTGAAGCCAATCATTCATTCTCTCAGCATCTTCACTCCATCAGAGACCATCTGTAACACTTGTACTATTTTAGTATTAGATGGAGTGTCTATCTAATGGTGAACGAGAATAATTGCTCTTTAATTATAAATAGTATTTTTGATCAAAGAAGGTTAGTGGTCCAATCCACTAATGCCTCATCCCTGAGGGCATCCTTTTTCGTTGAAGTGATAAGGCTGCTTGAGGAAGCACACATTATCCGTACAAGTATTTTGATGATTTATAAATGTAACATGCCTGTATTTTCACTCCTACCCCTGTGACTCGGGACATCTCTATCTTTGTTCACAGAACTTACCTTCACATGGATCTTCAATGAGTACCCATCGTTTGTCATCCAAGACACAAGACGATTTGTGTCCCAGAAGACAGGCAACCTGTACATCGCCAAAGTGGAACCATCTGATGTGGGCAACTACACTTGTGTGGTTACCCACACGGTCACCATAAGCAGTGTTCACGGACCACCGACGCCTCTAGTGCTGCGGGTTGATGGTATGACAGTTTGGCACTGCTCTCTATACATACTATAGACCGCAGACTACAGGCAAAGGGAGGAGTTGTTTTTGTTCCAAAATAAAAATTTGCAGCAGCACAACTAGGGATACAAATTTCGTACATTTCCCTCAGCTTACAGTTAAACACCTAAACAATGGATGAAATGAATAAGATACAAAACGTATGTGTTTTTGTCATTTTAGGTTTTAGTTTTAATTTCTAGCAGCAAATTAGTTATGCAAACTTTTCCTAACATTACTTTACGGTCCCCCATGGTCATGTAGGCATCATGTCCACCGTAATGCTCCCACGCTGCACATTGTTTTGCTTACTTCTTGTCTGTGAATGCATCAAAGAATTGGACAAGGAAAGAGAATTCAGGATTGCTTGTAAATTTGCTCTGTTTCCGCATAAACTACCATTAAAAAAGAGAAATCTGTAAATCTCTTGGCAATTTTACCTCAAACTACAAAAAAAAAAATAATTCTGATTCTTTCTAATTTGATCCAGGGTGGTTTTATGTTTATCAAACTTTTTGTCAAGCCAAGAAACACAGTATTTTTTTTTTAATTTGCGCACAGGGCCAACAGAGAAAACACAAATTTTCAATGAGCAGGAAGTGAACCTGGGAGAATAATTTTGGGCACACAGTATGTGCCATGAGAGCAGTTATGAGGATTGAATAGGCATCAGCTTTACATTCAGTATCAAGATTTTAATAAAAATATTTATGCTTCACCAATTGTAGCTGATCGCTTCTTTATGTGTTGCGCCAGTAGTTTTTCTAAACTGCTTTGGTGACGTACGCCCCCACAATGGGAGGGTGAGTGAATATAGGAGAGCTCTGGAGAAATGGTGGATAACCCTCAAAGGCAATTAATGGAGTAATGATGACTTATCAATCATCTCTCAGCACAACTTTCAAGATGGCTGCGGAGTGACTAATTAGATATATAGTCTGTCACATGATCAGCTTTAAAGAAGTGAAGGTTTCAGCTTTTCCAGCTGCTGATCAGTAAATGTAATCATATGGAGCTCATGCTTATGTCTGTCATTGGCTTACAAAATCAAAAGCCATTTGCTGTCGTTAGGTTAGAGGATTAAATGTGCTTTTATTTTCAGACAAAGAAAACCTTACATGGTGGAGTCGTGAAATTTTAGTAGGATAGAAAGTAGGCTGCATAGTTCTTCTGCTTAGTATGAGAACTCCGAATGAAATTATTCTCATGAGACGACGAGTTGCATAATTTCATTCGAGTCATTTCAAGTTGAAACAAGATCAGTTTGTAATTATAGATGTTTGCTGATATGTAAACAATCAACAGGGACAGATTGGAAAAACCTAAATCACAAAACCTAAATCACATTATGGCAATTTTAATTGCCATAATGGTTAGAAAAAAACAACTTTCACTCGGGCCCATGGCTACAATAGTGTTAAAATGCTTACATAGTCATAAACTAATGTCAACATTTATTTTGTTTCCTTGTGACCTGTTCATCATGGCATCATCTCTACATGTCTCTGCAGGTGTGATGGGCGAATACGAGCCAAAGATCGAAGTGCAGTTCCCAGAAGTTGTCCCCGTTGCTAAGAGCTCAACTGTCAAACTAGAGTGTTTTGCCCTCGGAAAGTATGTCTCACTGTTTGTTATTTAATCTCACTCATAGCTACACCGTTATTTGTTCACGGTACCAAACAAAGCTGCATGGTAATGTTTGAAGACCCCGTGCAGTGACTTTGAGTGCAGCAGATTTTATATTTCTCCTTCTTGTGTTGTGCACCTAGAATATAGAGAGGAGAAAGACACACGAGTAATGTTTCGGATTGATTAAACATTGGCATGATTTATCAGTGTTTTGAGTATTCATTGGTTTCATATGTGTCTTTGACCTTGCTAGATGAAAGTATCCTCTGCAGTATTTTTCATGTTGTGCTTTTGCTGCGTGTTATATTTCCATTCCTTTAGCCCAGTGCCAACTATCAGCTGGAGGAGAGTGGATGGAGCCTCATTTGGCAGGAAGGTGGACATAAAGAAAGCCAGTGGAGTTTTAGAGATCCCGTATTTCCAGCAGGAGGATGCGGGGGTATACGAATGTGTGGCTGAAAACAGCAGAGGAAGAAACTCAGTTAAAGGAAAGCTGTCTTTCTATGGTGAGTAGGAGGATTTGATCAAAACATACCTCTTTTCACACCTTTACTCTCGGAAACTGAAAGTAAGGCATCTTCTTGAATATATGTTGTGGATTCAGGGATTTTTACCACATTTTTATCTCAGGCATACCCAGCCTCAAAGTCTCATCACTACTGAACCTCAGTGAAAAGAAATAAAAATGTTGCTTTTTGTTAATCTCACAAAAAGTTTAATTGCTCTCCTCCAACCTGTAGCTTTTGTACAACCCCCATATATATCTCTCGATCATATAGAGTAATGTGGTAACAAATTAAAGTATAGTATGTCCAGTAGTTCTTCTGACAAGCGCTTTTTTGTGCCAGCGGCTACCATCAGGCCAGAGTATAAAGATCTATACAACCTTTCAGGGAGATGGGATTTTCCCTCACCAACAATGGACTTCCAGCCCATATTCTGATAAAGCTTTTAATGGCTTTTGATGAAGGAGTTTTATGGTTTCTCACGCCATTATTTTGCCATTTATGCATTGACGATGTCTGCCCACGAGGCCCTGTAGGGGTGTGCTTGCCTGAAATCATCAAATCTAGATTTTTCTTCCCTGTGAAAGAACATACCTTTGATATGATAATACAGTTTTTTTTTTTTGTAGAACCGATAGGTAAGATAAAATGCTCACAGTACCCGTAGGAAGTCTCAGCATTAAACATGGTTTTACTTTAAAGAGAATGCTAAAGCTGTATAACATCAGAACACCGGGCTCAGAAGATTCAGGGATACCTAAACAAATGAAGGCTCTAATGCTATGGTCATTCTATAAGGTAAGGATATTGGATAGTCTCATGTTTCTCTTTGTAGAATTTAAGTCTTGTCTCAGCTCAAAGCTCTGCAGACTGGCTGAGCCAGGTGATAAAAATCTGTAATCTCATTTTAAACTCCCATAGACTGGACCTTGTGAGACATCCATCAATTCTATAGAAGAATAGGAGAATCAATAGCTGGATATGGTGCTTGTGACACCCAACTGCTACGAGCACAGGAACAATAAGGAGTGGCCTCTCTTTCCATTTCCCACTTAATTGCCCTTCTATAGTTCCAGGGGATTTATGAAATTAGATCATGGTTTGGCAGTTGACTACATTTGAATGGGTGATCAGATTGACTAGAAACTGCTTCCATCATGTCTTCTTTTCCATTATGTTACCTCTGATGGCCTTTTTTATATTGCTAAAAATGTGGCACGATGAATTTGTTTCTGTGTAGTTAGTCCTTTCAATTCAGTGCTGCTTGCTGTTTTCTGGAGATATGTATGATTCAATTTATTCTCATAGAAAGAGCATGGAGACAGCCTGTTTTTTGATATCCAAATATTATCTTAGTTCTCGTATGGGGCTGCTGAACACTTCCTCTCTGTTAGCTTTTTAGATTATAACTCGAATAAGTCTGCATTTCAATTAATGCATGAGACACTATTGGACACAGGAAATACAAAGAGCATTTATCAGTAAGAAATTCCTTCTTTCATTTTCAAACATACTGTATTCTCTCATGGAATAGTTTGTTGATTTAGTCGTATTAATTGACAGGAAAAGGCTTCTAAACGTTTAATGTTCCTAACAGGATATGACAGTCAACTTCTTCCCAGCACAAAACTTTGTTCCCTTTCTGAGTTTGGCATATCTAACTTTGACAGATACTGTAAGACTCATAGGCACATCATGATCTTGTGAGAAAAGAGGAGGAATTTTGTAATATGTAAGAGTGTGTCTTAGTATTTGCCCTGTTAGAGAGTAAATGAATGTACAGCAGGTATTGCTCCAGTTATAACTGTACTCTTATGTCACTTGAAATAGGATATAAGGCGATTTCGAATGAGAACATTTAATCTCTACGATATCGATGCAACAGAGCTAAGCTTACAGACTGACTGAAGTCCATCATTCCCCTGGTCTGTTTATGTGGGTGATTCATGAGGGCCATAAATCGTCTTTCTCTGTTCCCTGAGATAAGGTGCTAGTCATTTATATGACATCAGTATGACCATCGTAAATAAAGATGGATTATTTTTCTGTAGATTTGACATGATTCGAAAGATAAAAAGGAAATATGACCTGTTTCATTAACGGCATTCCAAAAATCCAGATGAAAAACTTTCCATTTTATGCACCACAAGACCATCCCCTTAATAAAGTGAAACCTCACAGTGAATGATTTCAACTGCTCACTGTTGATATTTTTAACAAAAGCTTATACAGTTGTTTTTTCAATATTTATTTGTCAAGTAAAGGTTAGCTTTAGGCTTAATTAGAAGTGGATTTATGAATTGTGCCCTCTGATGATCCTTTAAAGAACTAAGTGCCGGCTTGGTTGCTCATTGATTTATTCTGAAGCTGCTGCACGTTGGTAATGCTCGAGCATTTGCGTAGCCTTAAAGTGTTGCATTACATTATATGGTGTGTAACCTTACAGCTGCACCTCAAGTGACTGACAAGCCTCAGGATGTTCAGAAGACCATTGATGACACGCTGGTGTGGGAATGCAAAGCGAATGCCAAGCCCAAACCTTCATACCGCTGGCTGAAGAATGGTGAGCCTTTGGACCACATGGAGGTAAAGTTTTATTTGTAATTTGAGTTTTTAAATTAAAGTGACAAAACCCCGAAGTGTGAACAACATACTCATGGGAATGAGAATGAGTTCCACAGTTCCTTTCTTTTACAACACTAACCCCTCCCCGACGCGCAAAGCGCTTGCACTGCTATGTACCTTTCAATCTTCAAATGTTCACCATATTTCCAACTATACAACTTTTTCAAATGGTTGTTGGTAGCTCTTGCCCCCTGCTCTACTTTTCAACTCGTGATTATCCTCATTTACATTCAACCCAACCATGTAAGCCACCCTGACAAATATACCTTTTCAGTGTTAAATATCAGGGCCCAAGGGGACCTGTGCTAGGTGTGAGAAAGAGAAATAAAATTTGCTTTAAAACTTTAACAGACACCCACTTCATGAGAGTGCGCAGCAGTCTTTTATCATTGGATGCATTAGGATTGCCGAAAGTAGCAAGGCCCAGTCTAACAAGCTTTAATTAAAATAGTTTTGTCACTGGTAGCAGTGTCAATATTATTTTCTTTTTAACAGCTCCTTAAATTGGTGAAGAAAAATACAATTCAGTAAGTTCAGATGAGGGATGGCAGGATTACAGCAGACTGAGAACCATTTGAGTTAAAGGATGAGCTAGTTTTTCATTTAATTTGTCTTACAAGTAAACAGTGGTTCCAACTCCCGACTTGTGCTTGGCAAGAACATGACACTTTGAAGTGGCTGTATTTGCATGGGACTAAATTTGGCATCAAACGTGTGTGTGTGTGTGTGTGTGTGTGTATGTGTTGAGGGAGGGACGATTCTGCCATTTTCTGCTCTTCATCAACAAGGACTCTGTCGACAATTGAGTGCTCAATCCTATTTGCTTCTCTCAATTTTATCATTAAGTATCTTCTCTCTGGGAAGGGTAAAAATGTCTCATCATCCAAAATACATTTCACATTTAGGCATTTTGCCTTGCTTTGTCTTATCATGCTACTGGTGTGAGAGTGCCTTCTGCCTCCAATGAATTGATCCAATGAGTCATATTCAGTAAATGTGCAGATGGGTAATAAAGCCAAAACTGCTGCTGATTTGTTGGACATGTCTTTAAAAGGGAGAGGTGGGTTTTAGTTTTTCTGTGACTTGGAACGAATGCTGAGATAATATCTGAAATCTGGGACACTAATTGGGGAACTGAATCACAATGCACAAGCACTGAAGAAGATTACAGAGCTTTGCCCTCTAAATAGTTTGTCATCATGACACAGACATAATTGTCTACAGACCCTGTATGCACAGGAAGTCAAATTTTAATGCATGTAAAAAGTCATCACTGTCACAATGTCAACTTTTCCTCACTTGATTATTTAGACTCTAAATTATAAGTTAATTCTTAAGTTCCTACAAAGGTCACTTCCTCTGTTTGCCTCATATATTTAACCGCAGGAAATCCTTATTGCTCCACCTGCACATATCCGTTATTGATTTCTAAATAACATTGTAAAAATTCCTTTGGTGGGTGGCCGAGGTAACATATTCTCTGTACATGTGGCTATATTAACGAGGTAGGGTGTTACCATTTTCAAAATGCCACCATCAACAGCAGCAACAGTAAATCAATTTCCAAACCCAAAGGTCAGCGATGTAGAGAAAGAGGGAGACAGAGAGGAAGGCCAAGGAGACCATTTGTTTTTCCTCATTAGAATGAATCAGTCTTACTTTCTCTCCCTCCCTCGCTTTATCTCAGCATCTCCTCTGCTCTCTTTCTCTTTCCTAGCTCCCTTTCAAGCCTTTATCCTCGCACTTTTCCATCTCACTCCACCGCATTTTGGGTCTCCTCCAAGGGATTTAAATGGCACAGACAAAAGCTGTCACTTCAAAATGTCATCCCCGTGAAACAAGGACCCACTCACAATTGTATTTCTCCACTTCACCACCAGCCCCCCTTTTAGTCACATACATGAGTGTGTGTCTGTGTGTGTGTTTTTGAAATTTCCCTACCTTCATCCTCCAAAGGCAGGGACACACCTTCCGAGGAGTTACTGCTGTAGCACAGGTACAGCACTGCCACTGCTATCTGGAATAGGATCATTACATCACCAGCATAAAAGAGAACATCCAAGATTTGCCTTTTGAAACAGTTCTGGTATCAGAGAAGAGTCAAACATAATTAATGACGGCCATAAAGCAGACGAATGCCACCGTTTGTCTCCAGTGTTAACGAGTGTGATAGAGCCACCACTGAGTCTCTGAGGGTTTCTTTTCACAGGGCAGTGGGTACAGAGCAGTGTGGTGTGGTTTCGACCCATGCGCTTACACTGATACCTCTCATCTCTTTCATCCTCCTGGTCTCTTGCACTGTGTAGCCTAAAAGAGGCCCTCTATCATCTATTAAAAGACTCTCCCTCTTTCTCTCTTTCTCCTTGAACGCACATTAAGGCATCCAGTCCCAGCCAAAAACCCACTGAATTGTTTTGTTCCGCATGGAAACTGCTGGATCCACCCTCAACCAAGACCCCCTCTGGCAGTGGGTTTAGCAAGAGGTCACCCTTGTGTCTATAGTGTGGCTGGACCTCAGAAAGAGCCCTATTTGAAGTTCCTCAGCGGTGTCACTGACTGATGTTAAGGGACAGTTCTTGTCTTTTCATGTGGCAGTGCTGTAATGTTTCCAGACGACAGGCGGCAAGACCCTCTCGACTACTTTGTCAGTGACATTAAAAGGTCCAGCTACACTCAATGGAAAAGATCAAGGGCAAGAACAACAAGTGCCGCCACACTTAAATTGACATAACTATAAAAAGGGAGCAGAAAGGAGTTCCAAACCATTTAAAGGTCAAAAGAAGCAATAGGAAGAAAAGAACATTGTTAGGGTGTTGTTTTTATTGTCTGTACTCTGACTCGGCATCTTTCAAATTTAACATATTTATTTTTAACCACACAGCATTTCAATAATACATTAAGGTGCAGGAGTGAAAAATAGCCAGCATGCAGCAGCATATTCCTAAGTCTTCAGAAGTTTGATTTCAACCACTGTTTGATGATATCTTGCTGCGATTAAGCAGAGGGGGGTTACATCTGGTTTACCCGGGCCTATCAAGACCACAGTAAATTAGCAGTGTTTCAATTATCACCCCCCCCGAGGAGAGAAAAAGTGTGACTAAAGCTTGAATTAGATCAGGCAATTCATCAGAATGAACACAGTTAACATCATGGTAGATAAACTACCCATGTATAGCTCTAATTACCCACCTTAAAGTGGTTTCACTCCGACACCAACCGTGTAAGTATGTGATAGAGGCAGGGCACTAATTGGCCTGTTTATAAAACTTCCTTAAATGAAATAGCTCAAATTTTCTACTTGGAGTGAGTCCTGAAAAAGAAAAAGAAAACACAACATATCATCCACATTCCCCTTTTTTAATTGGTTGTTAAATTATTAGCAGTGAGTGTTGATCTAAATCGAGGTTCAGTAAATACTCAGGACGCTGCTCGAAACAAGATATAACATGGTAGGACTGTTGCTCGGCGTGCATGTGCGTCATTACTGTAACTGTTTAAAAGAATCTTAAAAGGATAAAAATGGGCTTGTAAGAATTGTGGGGTTGGATGTTCATTGTATTGACACAAAAGCGAAACTGACAGGCTTTAAATAGACATCTGATTTCATGGAATTCTATGAGTAACTAACTGGCTTGTAGAATCTGTATGTACATGTGTGAAGAGTTGCCATGATTAGTCAATTAAAGTCATGCTTCAGTCATTGATTAAACCCATAAAAACAAAAATAAATGGCATTGATGTAATTCTACACATTTCCCCCATGTAGTTTGTGGGGATCTATGAATTCCCTATTTTAGTCCCACTCCATGTCACCGCTCACTCCCACGCCTGTAACTGGAATTACCTGCCCTGTTATCTTCTGATTTTTAAATAAGTCTACTATATTCTGCACAGTGGCAGGTTGTAACATTGGAGTCATTCGGCCATACACGTTTGAAATAGACATGGATTCCCAAAAAAGGAAAAAGAGATACTACTTATATAAGGTTGCCTACAAGTTTCCACATCAGATTGGTCTACAATATCATTGGTTCCTGCTGTATGTAGAAAGATCATTTTTAGTTGCTTTGTGTCATAAAATGTTGAATTTAGAATGTTTAAATTCTGTATTCAGTCTTTTTAGGGAATAACCTCAGATGTTCTAAAGCGTCATCCACCGCAGCCGCTTAGATAACATTTTAAAGCATTTAACTCAAAGTGACTCATGAGTATAAGGCCAGTTACTGTAACCTGTTGCTGCTTGTCTCACATCTCACACTATTAAACTTACAGTATCTCTTAGTTCCACTAATCAATATTTCTAGATATAAATGCATCAAATTTCATGTAATTTGCTGTAGTGACAAAACCACATAAAATTATTCATCTGTACACATCAGGATGTGACGAGCTAAAGATCTAACTAGCAAGAAACATGACTTGATCCAAAAGATTATGAATACATTTATATGGCAATAATGTGTCCTTTTATATTCCTCTTCCCAGAAACCAATGAATGTAGCTTCAAACATGAGACAAACAGGGATGAAATATTACGTCAGTAACACTGGTTTGATTGCATATTAGTTAACCAAGTCTTTGAAGGAGCACTTGTCCCAACAAAAACGCGGTCCAAGCTGTGTATAAGCTGTACTCTCTGCTTGTGTATATTTTTGCAAGAGAGGCATCCAGTCAAGCCTCCCACTGACTGTTCATCTTGTTATTCCATTGTGTTTCAAATTTTTGTGCATGTCTATTTGCAGGACAGAGTTCAGGCGAATAATGGAGTGCTGACAATCAGCAGCTTGAACCTGGCGGACATCGGCATGTACCAGTGCGTGGCAGAGAACAAGCATGGCCGGATCTTCACCAACGCCGAGCTCCGAGTCATAGGTAAGTCCAAAAATGCTAAACTTTATTGGTTTATGAATAAAATTTCAATTAAGTTGCTCTCAAACCATCACACCAATCACTGTTAGATGGCGCATGTTACTGTATATACTTTGGCATTATGATCAATGTGCAATAGCTGCCAAAATAAATATGATACCAGTCAGCCTGATAGAGGTGCTGTGATTACGGGCCCACATTTGAGGCAATATCTCTTACACCCACCATCATATTGGCAGTACATTTGCTACTTATTTGCGCAATTTTGTCAGTCATTTTACAGGAACATTTTCCTCTAATGTTCATTTTTCTCATTGCTCTGGAGAACAAATTCAAACCTATCCTACTATTTAAATTAAGCACATAAAAAACTAAATTTGTCTCTGTTTTATCGCCTCTGTGTTCAGCAAGAACAGTTCTTTCAGCACTAATTTGCCTCCAAGTGTACCCCTACAGTAGATCATTATCAAGTGACCACACTGGATGCTAGTCCACCCTAAATTGGGGAAGTGGAAATGACTGGTTAGCTGGGGGATGAATGGAAGAAAAGGGAATAAGAGCAACCTCCCTGTTGTCTTCTTGCCCCAGCGTCATAGTTCAAATAAACGAACGCAGAGTAACACTAAAATGCAGATAGTCAAACAAGTTCAGTAACATTTAAGACTATGCCTGTGAATTGAAGCTGAATGTCCCTCAATTGGTTTAGTCATTTACTTCTACAAACAGTATGTGATACCGTGTTTTAAAAGTGCAGAGGGATTTTTCCTTACAAACTGTATCTAATGTGTTTTATGTGATGAAAACGTCTTATGTCACTCCTGAAGCTCTCACAGAACTGGGCTGTGACAGTTGACACAATTAGTATCTGCAGTAATAATAAAGTACTGGTCTGTCTGTCAGCCAGTTTTTTTTTTTGGTTGTTTTGGTTGGTTTTTTTTTTACTGACACAGCAGCTTTAAATGCTCATGATTAGAAACATACATAACTGTGACTGGCAGCTCGACACAAAGGAATTGTCTCTGTGTAGAGAGGGTAGCAACGGCAGCACTCCCAGTGCCTCTAAACAGGTTTTAATGAACGGTGGGCATTTTTGTCCAAAACAGCTTAATGTGTATGTTGGGAACATCTAATATAAACAAGTTTAGACTTACCCCTCAAAGTTTTATAAAACCATATTGGTGACTTAAGCACTATTTTTCCTGATTTATTAAATGTGTGATGTGTGTCTTCATAATGATATCCAACATGTCTACATGTTGTGACTCTTTGTTAAGCTTGCCCTTTGCCTGTAATATTTGCACAATAAATCCTAATTTAGATAGCAGAATGTGGTTTTACAAACACAGTTACTGCAGAGAAGCA
This sequence comes from Mola mola, assembly GCA_001698575.1. Taxonomy (NCBI): domain Eukaryota; kingdom Metazoa; phylum Chordata; class Actinopteri; order Tetraodontiformes; family Molidae; genus Mola; species Mola mola. The sequence continues at coordinate 1,285,099 of KV751326.1, forward strand.
CAAATGTTGCACTACTATACTGTATTACAGTTTGGGCTGCGGCTAACAATCAACATGATTAATTTGATACGTTTTATTACAGAATAACATGCTTAATTATTTGTAACATAGAGGACAATTTGCCAATCATGAGCCCAAACTGAAATATTGGAACGAATTCAAAGATATGATGTTTCTGTCATTCTGTCATTTAAAAGAATTTAAAAGAATAAAATTATTAGCATTTTTTTGTCAGTGGAATAATCTCAAATTGACTAATTTATGAATCATCCATCCATATATATTTTGCATTACTGTTAATAACAGTACTATGAACGCAAATGAATGCCTTCATTAATACATGTTTATTTATATCTAATATTACATAGCAAACAGTAACCTTCAAACACATTACGTGCAAGAGTTTCTATTTTGTTTATATCTTCCTGCTCTAGAGTTGGGGATCTGTTTAAATTGTACTTCGTTGCATTCATTTCATGAGGATAACGAGGTTTAGTAAACTATAACTCCTCCAACTCTGGTTTTAAGATATGAACTTATAAATCCACGCGTTATGAAGAGACAGTTACTGTATCTGCTGTGCTGATGGAGACACCACTTTTATTTCACTTAATTTTCAAGAAGTAACTGATGTGCAACATGTGTATGAATACACGTGTTCTGCTGTTTGTTGTTGTCTATGTGTGTGCATGCTATGTCACTGGCGCAAGGCTGCATGTTCCCTTTGAAGAGCTTTCTGCTGAGTCGGTGAGCATACTAAACAGCTTCAGACGACAGTGCCTTAGTAATTAGGGCCTAAAGGAGCAGCAAAGATGCCTTTTTCTCATTATACATTCCCTCATTCTTGTTTCAGAGAGCCACAGCTTAATTCTTAATGCATAATCTTCTCCTAAGGAAAATAATGGAATTGGATTTTTTTTTTTTTTTTTACAAATAAAATGTATTCTTATAAAAAAACTAATTTAATGGATGAACTGACCTGTATTCTCTAGTATGCTCTACTTTCTCTATTTTTCTTCTTCTTCTTCTGTCTCCTTCACAATACTTACATAACATCCTTTTTTTTCCCCATCTTCCTGTCAGCTATTGCCCCAGACTTCTCCCAGAACTTGTTGAAGGCCCAGACTCTGGCCCGACAGGGTGGCGATGTTCTGATTGAATGCAAGCCCAGGATGTCCCCTCGGGGTGTGATTTCTTGGAGGAAGGGGAAAGAAGCCCTGAGAGAGAGCCACAGGTACTGAGTCTCTTTATGTGGAGCAGTAAGCACAGTGTGTATGGGACCACTGTTTAGTTTTTTTGTGCTTTACTTGCAGAAGTAGTTTTTCATCAACTTGTTATTTTATATTTGCCTATAAGATATTCATGGTGACAAACTGCAAAGAACACACCCATAGTGTGACAGTACAATTTGAATTGCATAACACGTTCCGCACTCCAGCACGCTCCCTCTGCTATCTTCAAGTCTTCCCTGAGCTCTGTTGTACTCTGCTGTGCTGGGAGCCTGTTTGCTTGGAGTAATTGGCCTTTCGTAGACTGCAGTATATGATGGACCGATACATCAGCTCATTAGCTGCACGTAAGGCCTTGAGGATCATTAGAGGAAGCGGGCCAATGATGATCCAGGCTTCCATCGAGACAAGGAAGAAGCAGGCAAAATCATCTGAAGGACTAATCAATGGCTAACAAACGGGCGTTCCTGTGTGGTGGTGATGGCGACACCGGGGGAACTAACTGGAAACCTTGTTTTATTAGAAAGCAGGTTAAGTACGGATCAATGCAACCCCTCTGTGTGCTAGAGAGGAGAAGAAAAAGGAAAAGGGAAATGTCAATCAGACAAGAGAAACCAGTTTCTCTCTGAAGATGTGATGTGTTTTCAGTGATTGATCAAAATTCATAGAAATTTTTCTTCCATGGGTGCAATCGAGGAGATAGATGAGGTAAATGAGGTAGGCAGCTTTAAACAAAGTGACCTTCATATCATTTGCCTTTGATAGAAAGGAAGCCAACATCATGTTTTTGTGTGTTCACTGGCACAAACAGGCAACTCCACTGCCACTGTTTGTTGATAATTGTGCCTGAGAACACACCCTGATGTGCTATTACACTTTTATTTGCTGTTCTGTCTGCAAATGTGCTAAATAAAATAGTTTTTTTTTTCTTTTTTTTGTGTATTGTTTCAAACTGTCAGAATCCGCAATTGTATGAAATACTTTATAGGCTACTCAAATACTTAATGATGAATTTCCACTTTCTGTTTGATGACATGTCTGTTCTGTGCCGAAATGTAGCAGCGGGAGGCGAAGAACACCTGCTAGCACATGTAGTGACGTAGTGGGGGTCCATATCTCTCATTTGATATGGGATTCATTTTTCAACTGATTCAGCAGCTTTTCCACACTCAAACTCTGGTGTATCCATCCTCCCCTCGGTGGGAGAGCAGCGGATTTAGTCATGTCTCACCTCCTCCTGTCAGACAGAATGTTAAGAGAAATAAATGTGTGATCTGATTGTTGCCATTGCCAGGGCGAGGCATCTTGGCTACAGGAAAGCAATGTTTTATTTGAGGGTGAGCGACAGAATCATCATCAAGATAATGTGTCGCAAACGCCTGCTAAATGTAGCACCCGGTCTGCAAAGTATCATCCTCTTAAAGCATTGTAAGGAAAATGCATCCACTGCAACAGACTGTGTAAGACCCATAAAGGCATGATTCCCCACTGGAGCGTTAACATTACAACCTTATGCTGTAGTAGGTGAGCTGCGTACAAGATGTTGACACAAGTGCAGCATTTCTTGCCAACGTATTCCCCTGCTCCTAGCTCGTTAGCGTTTAGTTTTTCTGCATATTGGAGCGCGGCTGCTACCAGCGCTATCACAGCTGTGGCGCAACACTAATCCATCCCACTGGCTTAACTAAAATACCCATAATTCCTTCTAATCTTCCAGGGATAATGTTTTCAAGGATCTGGAGCAGGGGAGAACAAATCAACTAAAAACAAGGCGGGATCTGATTAGTTAATGAAATCATGCTGTTATGTTGCCCGTATCAGATCCTATCCCATATATGTAAAACGAGATAGCCTCGTGGTGCACGAATGCAGGGAGCCGTGATGCGAACCATAATGTGAGTACCCTAATGGCCAACTTTATTGCTGTCCACTGCCATCAATTGTCAAAAGAATACTGGTAGCTCTTAAGAATATTAGCTTTAGACTGAAACATACAAAAACAGTACAAGTTTCCTAAATGTGGTATCTTTAAAGAATGTGAATTGCTGTGGATTGAAATACGCAGTACAAGATAATACTGCAAGTTTCTAATAATATACAGAATCAATTATACAAGTATTTTTCTGTGGTTAAAATAATGTTTTTCATTTACAGCCTTTTAGTTGTTTGTTGCACCATGGAGAGGCTTTTAGATTACAGACGGTAGCTCACTTCAGTCCAGGCCAATAAGGTTGAGCTAAAGTGGCTGTTTACAATGTCACACGGTTCAAGTTTTATGTGCCCCCACAAATTTCCTCTATACCTTAATTGCTCCAGGGCAACCTCTGAGAGAACAGGGACCAGAGTAAAAGCAGCTAATGCTCCTCACATCTTCATCCCACTGTTCCTTTGTATCTTTGAGAAGGTATCTTGACATAGACTACTATACAGTTTAATGGCAAGTCTTATCCCTGCAAAATCTCATATCCATAACTCTTTGTTATAGTCCATTACAATGGAAGCGCTCAGTTCGGTTAGGAGAATATATCCCTGGGTCCATGGGGAACCGGCACTGAAGATGAGGCTAATGTCTTTCAATTCTTCCAGCCTTTGAAGGTGCTACAGGTCATTTCTGATCGTTTTGGGAGGTCCCGACTGCCTTGTATTGATCAATTGAAAGGAGTGTTCAGAATCGTCTTTCAAACCTGTTAATTTTGATAGTAACCAGCTCACCGTTATTACACTGCTGTGCCATTTAGAAGATTAGATGGTATTTTCTAGGGAGGATTTGCAGGACATTTATCAGCATAATTAATTTCTCTGGGTTCAGATGTGGTCAGGAAATGGATCTAAACCCACAGATGAAAGGCAGGTTTGAAAAAAAAAAAGGAAAGATTGACGAAACACATGATTTTAATTAAACGGAAAAATTAAATGTAGAAATGTTTTCTTCTCAGCTTACAAGAAGTGGTGTTGTACTTTATTATATATCCCTTATCTAAACATGGTTATGAAGTGCTGCACAAAACATAAGAGAAAACAGCAGATAAAAAGTCTGAATAAGATTTATAAAGTTTATTAAAAAAAATAGTAGTGTTGAATGAACAAACATGAGTATTGTGTTAAGAATTTATAAACAACTTCCTACAAGAGAAGGTCTAATGGAAGGAATTAAAAGATGCTAATGATGGAAACTGCCTGATCTCAAAAAGCAGGAAGTTTCAGCAGATTGTTCTCATCCCCAGTTCATCACTAATGGACGCTGTGTCAAGCCAGACGCAGAAGGTTTACCCTTGGTATCAGGCAGAAACACACAAGGATTTAATGTACATGCAATACACATTAATGCACACTGTGGAGAGTCAGGCATGAGTTTGAAATGCTAAAACCAAGAATCTCTGATCTAAAATTTACCAAGACAGTCTCCAAAAATTGAATTCTGAAATTCCACAGTAGAAAGACTTGTGATTTTGACAACTTCGGCTTAACTTTGTAGAAACATAACTTTCCCTTCTGATGCATCACCTTGTCAGCAACCTTGTACAAGTACCTGTTCTTCCTATTCCTTGGGAATCTGTGTCTGTTTAAAACACGTATGGCTGGATTATTCCAACGTTTGAACTTGCCACTGTGCGGCGTTCAGTAGACTAGTTTCAACATAGGAAGAGGACAGAGCAGGTAATCCCCTTCTCAATCCAGCTGTGGGTGAGGGGCAGAGCAGATGTGGGGCTAATTAGGTTTAAGAGTTTAGTCACTGGCGGCTAGAGCAGGACTTGTGCATCAGGATAAGATGTGTGGGGAGCCTTAGTACATCGGGATACGGGATGCACGACTAAAGGTCCTTATAGTAAGTGATGAGGTAGGATGCAAAAATCATGAGTGGGGTACTTACAACAATAGAAGGAGCTGCACCCGCCAGTCTTGTAGACAGCCCAGGCACATATCTGAAGGGCATAAAAAAAAATCTATAAGGTAATTTGGGGAAAAAACATTTAGAGCTTTAAAGTAGAAGAATGATTTTTATGATTAGTGCTAAATAAAACAGTTAATGAGGGTAAGTTGGCAAGAACAGTAGTGATATGGTCATATTTCTTGGGGCTAGTTAAAATTCATGCATCAGCATTCTGCACCAGTTGGAGTCACTGGAAAGATCTCTTGCTGACAACGGAATAAAGTGCGTAACAGTAAGCGAGGCATGAGAAATCAGGAGGAAACAGGAATGATCCAAATTTGTCAATTTTCTTTAAATGCCAGTAACATATTTGTCAGATCAGCACTTAAAGTTTACCTGGTGTAGTTTTCCCAATTTAATAAAAAAACTCTTAAAAACAGGGATCCCAATACATAACGAACAACCATAAATATCCTCCTTTTTTCAGTGAAGCTGGGGCTTTGGACAAAGGTCTAGCAATTGTTTCACAACATTAACATTAATCTTTTGCATATGATGTAAATGTTTACTACTTTATTTTCAATAAATTGAATAATACCATGCTAAATTAATGACTAGCTCAACGAGCAGTGGCTGTCCTCTTAGCTCGAGGGAATGCATTTTTAAAAAGAACAATATTTTATTGATCCCTGTGGGTGCTATTTTCTCATGCCTGCCCCCTCTAGTAACATCAGAGCTAGTTGAGAATAAGTGTTGCTTCAGGACATCTCTGCAGAAAGCGTCTCGACTAAAGATTGGACTCCCGGCCTGCTTCTGCCATGTTGCAAGTGCACAATGCTCTCTACTTTAGTTCTCTATACATGTATAATACCTATCATCTGAATTAATTCATGTAGTTGCATAAAATACCACAACTAAACTTCAAAAATCAAATGTGCCACGTTGAAATTCACCAGACCGCAGATGGTATGAGCTGTAACTGCTCTGGTTGTCACTATAATTTGAAGAAATTGACTGCAAAACCAAAGAAATTGACTTGTTTTTTCTAGATATGGATACAAAAAGTAATCTAATGTAGTAATACTTTGACTGAAGAAGATTGTACTAGTTGCTAAGTTGTGCTGCAAGATATTGAGTAGAAATTTTGAGATGCTTTTCTAAATACTATAAATGTTCAGACCTTTCTGCTGTGCATTAGCTTTAGCCGAGTTTACACATTTGCATCATCATGGATGATGGGTGCCTAATTTATATCTTTCTGATTCCTCTGTTCCTCTTTCCAAAATCAACTGTTTTAACAAAAATATAAGAAGACACCATGGTGTTTGACGACATTATGTATCACAACCAAGCACCACGTCGGCTAAAATTGGTCAAATTAGCAAAGATAGCTTAAAGCTGACACCTCTGTAGTTGCTTTTTGTTTATTTCAGTCCGTTAACTTTGAAGGGCAAGTTAAGGGAAATGATCACAGTATCCTAAAAGCTTGATAGAAGCACTACTTTCTGTTCTGTTTAGAAGAACATAGGAAGTAAGCAGAAACTTCAGTAAACTTGTTGTTCAACAATGGGATGGATTACGAATGAAAGGAGAGAGATCAAGGAAAATGTATTTAGATCAGCTGAAATGCTTTGATAACAGGGAAGACAAAATGATCAGTCATGAAGAGTGTTAACATAAATTATTCATTAAAAGAAGTTAATGAAAGTCAGATATGATTTTCCATTTTTTGATTAAACAAAGTTTTCAAATGAAATATATTGTCTGCACAATGAACACATAAATAACTCCTTTAGCTGTGCAGCATGTGATCAATTTTTCACCAATGCTTTTTTACCAGTGCGGATATTTATTTTTATGATTATTTTTTTTAATTTGTTTATCTCAGTCACTTGTGGCCATGTCATGTCTATCCTTGACTGAACTCGATTTGACTCAAAATTAGACAATATGAATGCCATTATTCATGCAAGTTCTTTGTGCGCATGTTTCCTGTGCACACTTTAAACACATTAGAGACTCATTATCCAGCAACATAGTTAATCTGGATGGCATTGCCTTGGCCTCCAGCACCACTGTCAGAAACCTGGGTGTTATCTTTGACCAGGAGCTGTCTTTTAACTCACATGTTAAACAGATTTCAAGGACTGCCTTCTTTCACCTCCGTAACATTGCTAAAATCCGGCGCATCATGTCTCAACAAGATGCAGAAAAACTAGTTCACGCATTTGTTACTTCCAGGCTGGATTAATGTAATTCTTTATTTTCAGGTTGCCCTAACAAAATTTTAAAAACTCTTCAGTTAATCCAAAATGCAGCAGCGTGTGTACTGACTAGAACTAATATCAGAGACCATATTTCCCCCATACTGGCTTCTCTGCACTGGCTCCCAGTTAAATTCAGAATAGAATTTAAAATCCTTGTCCTCACCTACAAAGCAATTCATTGTCAGTCACCATCTTATCTTGAAGAGCTCATAGTACCCTATCACCCATCCAGAACCTTACGCTCCCAGGATGCAGGGTTATCGGTGATCCCCAGAATCTCCAAAAGTAGAAGGGGAGGCAGAGATTTCAGCTATCAAGCTCCTCTCCTGTGGAACTATCTTCCAGTCTTGGTACGGGAGGTAGACACACTCTCTGATTTTAAGTGTAGGCTTAAAACCTTCGTTTTTGATAAAGCTTATATTAAGGCTGGCCTATCTAGCCCTTAGTTATGCTGCTATAGGCTTAGGTTGCTGGGGGAACCCTCCATGATACACTGAGCTCTCTTCTCTCCCCCCTGTGACTCCGACTCCTTCTCTGCTCCTGTAAATGTCCATATCCTTAC
>KV751326.1:1316299-1342137 GCA_001698575.1 Mola mola
AGGTGAGTCAAAAAAACAGGCGGGCAGACATGAAACAAAGAGAACCAGCGGACTCGATCGAGACTTCTGAGTGAGCTGTTTGATGCTGAGCCAAGGAGACAGGGACAGTCCGTTTCAGTTAATTCAGTTAACTACTGGCTGAAAGTAGCGATTATTCCCATGCTTCCTCATCCAAAGATTTGGTGGGAAGGCATCACGGCAGCAACCCTTCAGTGACTAATGCAATGACCCTGCAGTCGTTCGCTACTGCAAACATCTGCACACAAGAGACAAGCAACTACACACTCTTAGAAAATATTTGATCAAATGAATGTTTTGCATAAAAATACTGCAAAAATAAATCATCAAACCAATTTTTATGCATCCCAACTGGAGCACCAGGAGATTAGTCGGCCGGGCAACTGCTGATTCACTGAACTATCAACAGTGCTTTAAGGCCATCTGTTTATCCTACTGAAAAAAAAAAATCTGGCCCTCTTATTTCACACAGAGACACTGTTAAAGATACAAAATTGTGTGTTTCAATTAAATAAATAAATAAATACAACACTGGATTTGTACAGATTAATACACCTATGAAAAAAGCCTGAATAAATACACTAAATCTATTCATCTGAATATCAATTCATGTAGTTTTTAATGGACCCAGTGGAATCCTGTAAATCATGAAATCATGAATAATCTTCCCTCTTGAGACAATCACATACAGGACAGGTTGTGTTTAACGCACGCAGAGTACAGATGCATAGGAAAACAAGCAAAACCACACAGACAGACACTGAGGTCCAGGGCCAAAGTACCTCTGGTTTTGCATCTAGAGACGGGCCTGCCTCCTCGTCCTGCAGCAGAGAACGAGGGGGACGACAGAAAAGTCAGAGAGAAAAGAGCTGAGATTAGCAAAGTGTGTTAACTTTACAGCAGAGGGGGACGAGGAGAGCTATTAGAGGCAGGGGAAAAATAACATCTGCTGCAGCAGAGAGATCGCTTTATGACATGGAGAAAAGGGAGGACTCATACTAAGAAGTCTTATAAGTCTGGAGAAAGGAAGGGAAATGGGATGAGGCCAAATGGAAGAAGTGGGGGTTATTACAGTCAGAAATGAAAAGGCATATGTGTGCGAGAGAGAGGGAGAAAGAGACGAATGTGGACTGATTGTCAGGACTTTATGAGGAGTTTTTCTGAATTGGGGCACAGTAACTGCCGTGTGCTTTTTGAAATGAGCAACTGGAACTGCTTTTCTGATTTATGCTTCAAAGTTCAGAAAATGTTTCGCTCATCGGGTGGGCGGGTATTGGACTTCACTGATAGTGGCAACTGACTGTGTACCTTGAGCTCCAAAGTCTTGGTGGGCATTAAGATGTTGGCACCCTGAGCATGCTTCTGAACCTGATCCTGGTCCGGGACTTCGTAATGCTCTAACTCCTGATCGATGGACTGGTTCTGGTCCTGGTCCTGGTTCTGGTAGTGGTACTGTTCGTGGTCCAGGTCCAGGCTGCCCTCTTGGTCCAGGTCTTCTCTGGACATGAACTGCGTGCGTTCACTGAAGCTTCGCTGGGACAGCTGATCCATACTGTCACCAAGAGCTGAGGCTGTCCGAGTGTGAGATGAGCGAAACATAGTTGTTTACATGTTTACATGTTCTGTACGCTGTATGTCTTCACTTCAGAAAGAGAAGCGCACATCTCTAGTCGAGTCATTTTAAATCTAACCCAGGAGCATTCATGTGAAGAGTAAAACCTTCTGGGTTCTTACCTCCATCAATGCTCCGGGGCAGCAAGTACCTCTTGCTAACAGACCTTTCGAACTGCGGTGCTGGCCTGTCAATCAGAGCACTGGCCTGTCTGGTCTGGGCTTGAGTCCGGCCGCTGTAGCGGAACTTGGAGCCTATCACCAGGAAGCCCTTGGGAGGTGGCTCTGGAGAAACCAACCTACAGGAAGTTTCCATTAGTGTGAAACTACAACAAATACTCATGTAGACGTCTTATAATTCTAAATATTATCATCACACAAAGCTTTATTTTACTGCGCCCTAATTTTCTGTGCAGTTTCCTGAAGAGAAGGAACTATTGGTAATTTTGGATTAAATTAAGGCTGAATCTCTAAGACAGGTATTTCAGTTTAGTTCACTGTGGAAATTTCCTTGAAAGAAGATAAATATACAGTATATATTTATAATTCAACATATATGATTGTTTGCTTTCTCATGTGTGTAAAGTTCATATAAAACTACCAGCCTCTGGTTATCTTATCTCAGAGAAAGAAACAGGGGAACCGGCTATTCTGGTTCTGTCCAATAAAACCAAAATCTTCCAATCAGCACCTCTAAGTCCACAAGTAGGCGGGTATTTTTGAAAATACCGTCCTCCATTTTTAACAATAATCACTTACAGCTCTCCAAAAGATTTGCATTCACACGGAAATGCAAAAACCCACCGTTAAATGCAAAGCTGTTGGCCAATCAGAAGCATAAACAAAAATATAATTACTGGTTCCGGTATACTAACAACACTGGTGAATATGTATGCAAAAAGTTGTTTTTTCCACTTCAAGTCATGAAGCCAAGAAACCGGCGCACAGTGTGACATAACAAGGCAAAAAATTGATTCTCTGTCAGCATATATATATACTGAACTGAGTTTCTGAAAATCTTCACCCTGGAAGGAGTTTTCCAAAATATGCCTTTTCAGTCACTAAAACACATGTGTACGAAAGGACAACACACACGTAAATTCCTCTGTTTTATAAAAATACCCGCCTACTTGTGGACTAGGCCTACTGCTTGATCAATTTGTTGCCACTCAAGGCTGCCAGCAGAGAATAAAAGAAGTGACTGTGCCCAGCCAAGAGGTCACCTATAACATCACAGCAAATACATCTCACACTTAAAAGCTTATGAGCTTCAGAGGTGCTGGTATGTAGAATTTCTTACATTCAGAAAGAGCCAAGATAGATATTTCTGGACATGAAGTATAAGCCAAATATCTGCTGGCTCTAGCTTTATATTTACCACACCAGATGTGACGGTAGGAAATATTAAGTTGTTATTGGAAATTACTAAACATATCCTAAGTTTTTCATTGTACACTTGTCTGAAGAAAAAAATTTAAAAAATCACAATGTTTAAAGTGGGCTGAACTGCTGTGCTCCAACCAAATTTATTTTCTTGCTTTCGATGGTGCTTAGTTGCAATTAATGATGGGAAACGTAATCAAAAGTATTACCATGAATCATGAGGATAACTTCATGGTATAATTACACTGTGCCATGTGTTAACACTCCATGCAGGGCCAGAGAAAGTGTGTCTGTGAGGACCGGTGCCTACCTGAAGAAGGTGTGGTGCTCAATGCAGACTTTCCACAATCGCTTCGAGGCCCGATGGTTGGGCAGCTTGAAGCCTATGGTGCTCTCAAATTGTTCATACTTAGCAGTGGTTGGTGGGGGGTGGAGGTGGAGGAGATAGAGGCAGGGAAGTGAGAAGAAAAGGAGGAGGAAAGGAGCAAGTGCATGAAAAGATGGCAGAATTGTGGAAGGGTGAATTTTGTTTACTTCCGCAGCCATGGAAAAATCAATGGTGTTTTTCTGTTTACTGGTAGAAATATATGCTCGTGTTTCCCGCTGCTATGTCAGGTAGATTTTCCATCTCCAACCAACCTCAAAATTAGCCGTTCATGCGCTCACTACATCAGGTCTTCAGTGATGTGAATAGAAAAAGGCGCTTTTGAATCAATAAGCTATTAGCCATATAACAGGTCTTTAAGCATTAAGGCGGTCCATTTACAGGAGCATGATTTCAACATGAAAATCTGCTTCCGAATAAAATGGCTTTAAAACGTGTCGATGACCTTGTAAGTGCATTTGAAGTGACAGCTGACTTAAGAGGATAGCACAACACAGAAATCAAGGAAAGATGTCAGTTTAACAGTGGGTGTACAAACACGCTGCAGGTACTCTGACAGCCTGAGAAGGTCTGAGAATAGAGCCAAAAAAAGCAACAGTAAGAACTAGAGCGAGCAGAACGGGGCTCTAACATTTGCAGGTAAAATCCTTGATTAAAGTGCAAATCCTCACCGATGGCTAATCACTTTAAAGTCACCATAGAGGGAGAGAGGAGGAGAAGGAGGAGGAGGAGAATAAAAACGTGACGCATCAGCCTAAACTTTTAGAACCGTATCTCTGAAGGATATACATATCTCCTCGCAAATGTCACATGGTTTGCTGCAGATGAATTATAGACATAACACTCTTATCAAACCATGAAATGACTATTTATGCGGCTTGTGACACGTCAAACTAGACAATGGTGTCATTTCAACCATAAAAACATGAGTAAGAAAGGTGAAATTGGCTATTTACCAAATGATCCTTCATTCCAGTGGCCAGAGTGACTGCAAAGTGCTCTTCTACTGGGGATTGTGTGCAATAATTGGTGCCAAGAACTGAAAGGCGCCAAATACGAGGTAATGTTTACCTCTCCTGGGCGGATCTTGATGTAGAAGTTGCTTCTTTTATAGGAGATCTTGAGAATTTTTGGCCAGGCAAATCGATTGATCCTGAGACGGTCTCGGTAGATGAGCAGGCCGTTGGCACTAACCCCTAGCATTATGTCAATTCCTTCTGAATCCTGGTGAACAGAGGCATAGAGGATCACAAAACCTTAGACAAAAAGCAGTGTGTTGACGGAGTCAAAGTCTGGACGCAGCTGATTTGTATCTGTATACCTTAGCATGATGCATGTCCACTCCATACATGGAGAGCTTCTTGGCATTTTCCAGAAAGTTCACCTCTGCCTCTGCTGGAGTCATTCCCCTGTGAGACAAATACCACGATTCATCACATCTTTGACAGTAACCTCACCATTCAAAAACACCAGCATTATTTCTCATTATCTTGTCATCCCATTTAATTAAGCTTCCTCTGACCTGTAGTTATGGTGCAGCTCCATCACTCTCTCCTCCAGCTCGCGTGTCTGGTTGGGCGCAAAGCGGAAGTCGCTGACGTAGTCGGGGCCGTGTTCCTCGGGCTCGTAGTCCCCGAGCTCGGCCTGGACGGTGTAGGAGCCCAGAAGGGCGTGGGTGACAAATGAGCAGGGCAGACGACCGGACAGGATGTCATCCCTCAGCTGCAGGCACAGGTAGTACCTGTGGAAATGCAAGCGAAGCGAAATCCTGAAATACTTGAAGAGGCACAGTAGGTCTGAACTGGTCAGTCACATTCTGCTGTCTAATAGAGTCTGTAGTTGCAGCCATGTTTGTTGGTTTGTGGCGGCTACGTTCAAATTAATACTGATCCATTCCAGCTCATGTCAAAGCGCAACCAAGCAAAGCTTGACATGCATCTAACATATCTACTTCCTCAGTGCACCTGTTGCAGCATCATCATTACACTCTGCAATCAATCGATCTATTTCACTCCCTGCTTTTTTTTAATGTGCCCTTGTGTGTGTGTGATTACTAGATAAACTACAGAGCTGTGTAACAGTGCGTAACCTCCACAGTAATGCTGTACTTCTCTGAGGGACAACACAACTACTGTGACCTCTTCTTTGATTATGTGATTCCGCTAATTTGCTATTTAGTTGTGGTAATTGATTCTTACATTGTCTTTGTTTAAAGGATAATTTAATAAACGTGGAGTGACGAGGCATGTCAACACGTAGAGCCTTGGTCAATCTGATTAAGCTGATTAAGCTGAGGCTGCCACGGCGGTAAGCTCGTGCAAACGAAAATAGAGGAGGAATATAAAAATGCGGGCACAGCCGTGGCTAGGGAAAAGGGGCCATTTTTTAAAAAAAATTCTTTGATCCTCTCTAACAGTGCGGTGCAGGACCATCGTTTTGAAGCCACAAATGCATCATCTTTTAATCTCGGACAGCCCAAAATCGTATTGCTCATATAAGCGTCTAAAACTTCACAAAATATATATTGTTTGAACCAGTATGCAGTTCGGTCACAAAAATAAAAGATGAAAAATTCTCTGTAATATTAGACAAAAATTAGTATTAGTGATATTAGTCTTGTTCCTAATATCTTGTCATTTTCTAATTCCATTTGCTTCTGAAAACTTTTAGAGATAACTCGATGACCTTCACTGGAACCCACTGCATAGGCTAGCCTCTGTTGGCTTCATCAATCAACGACAGAATGAAGAACAAAGAACACCCCTGTAAACGTGGGTTACCTCGTGATGTCTTCAATGAGCACAGATGGGTCCGGGGGGTAGAACTTGACAGAAAATCCAAAGATCCAGGAACCAACTGTGGACAAACCACCAACAAGGATGTTTGGTGAAACACTGCCTGCTCATTAAAAATCGCTCTGTGTTAATTGTTGTTATGTGTGGGTGGGTGCCTGTCTGCTACACTCACCCCGAATTTGCTTTTTAATCTCTTTGGAGGGATCCAACCAATTCTGATGAGAAGAGAAAGACAGAAACAATCACGTGTGAGAAATTCAACCTCAGTAAAACCATCCACGGTGACTCTTTTGGAGCTTTTAAGAGCCCTTTTAACTACTGCCGCTGCCATAGTATATCTGTTCCTTAGCTGAAAGCCAAATGTATCTGTGCTAGAAAAAACAGATTAAGGCTTTTATAAACACTGAAGGTGTCAACGTCAGGGCTATAAACGCCAGCTCCCTCTGCTTAATGTAACTGGAGTTCTCGGTGCATCGTACACACTGCACCGTTTTTATAAAGGCCATACCGACCAATCGCATTTCAAAAGGTTAAAGGTCATGTGTACCACGCTCAGGGTATAAGTGATTGAGTATGGACTAAAGGGAAACCGGGGACTCATTTTTTTATAACACCTAGTACAAAGAGGGTTTTGGTTAAATGCTCAGGTCAATGACAAACGCTTTTAGGATTAAAGGTGCAGTACGTGTCGAGGGGCTCTTCTACAGTAAAAAGGAGCCCTTGAACAGAGGCATCGTATGACCAGAGTGACTGCTCACTTTGCATTTTGCTGCACATTCAGTTAAAGGGTGAAACACACAGCACACAATACATTTAGACAGAGTATTTTTTTTTTTTTTTTTGCCTGTTTAGCAAGAACAAGCAGTATAAGAACATTAATGTTGGTGTTTTATGAGTTAATTCTTGTATTGACTGAACTGGCAACTGGCATCCAGCTGGTAAGTAGCTTTTTCCCCTTGTCCTGTTTGAAAAAAATGACTCAGAAACTATTGCATGAATCATTACCACATTTTGACAGGGGAACTAATATGTTTAAGATCTCGAGCTGACTAAATTTTGGGAACTCTAGTGGCAAAATTGATAGAATGGGTGATGAAGACTCTCTGTGCAGGTCTGCTAATGAGGGTGCGGGTTACTGCTGCACAAGTGTGGCTGCTGGTTATGCAGGATAGCAGCCCACTGGATGCCACATTTATTGATGACTTTTTTAAACTCCATTTTTCACCTTTACTGTAAAAGTAAAAATGCAAAAGTGATCATCAATATACCACAATTTGGTCACCAGTTGTGTTTGTGTGAGCGTTTCTGTGCGTCTGACCTTGGAGTTGTCCGTGTCTTGGAAAGTCAAGCCAAAGTAGTCCCTCTCCAGCAGGTTCAGATGGCCACACACCATGTCCAGCAGGCTCTGGCCCTTTGCAAATTTCTGTTACACAGTGGACAGGCAACAAGCTGCAGGTTATGAGAACATTACGCACTAGGAAATGGAAAAAAGAAGCTAATTCAACATAATCTGCTGGTTTAACCTCGTACCACACTAGTAACACACTAGTTCTTCCTATTCATATCAACACTACCAGCTGGCATGAAAAATTACCCTGAGAAAATAACACAAAATAAAGACAGTAAATGTCTTCCTCAGCTTAATGATTCTAAAAAAAAATGTTAGTACAGAATTGTATGGTTTGAAAATAGCGTGTACTTTATGCAATTTGCAAGACAAGGTGAGCAAAAAAATCAGGCAGATTAAAATTCCCCCTCTATGGTCTCAGAAATGCTTATAGTCTGTCCTCTGGCCTGACGAGGAGGAGGAGGAGCTATACTCTGCATGATTATATAGCAAAGCAATTGCCTTCCGCATCAGTGGTGTTTTAAGAGACCACACCTATTTGTCATCCAGTCCACAGGCCTGAGAACAAAAACTCTGTGGGCTGCAGAGAGGACCTTGGCAAACACTGTTTCCCCAACACACGCATGTACAGACACACACGTGTAAGGACACACGCGCCAGATTTATCTCCTAGGGAAACCTGGCTCCTTTGGCATGCCGTAGGAACTGAGTAGCTGTTACCATAGAAACAGATCTAATAGGTCCCTTCTGTTTGTGCATGTGCCCTCTTGCTCTCCCTATCTCTGGTTACTACAGGGCCATCACAAAGCTTTGTTCAGCACAGTCAGCACACCTTTCCAAATGAAACAAAGCCGTATTAATTAGCCATTACTGATCTGTTTCTTAATCAAATAAATAACAGTTCACATGCTGCTGCACTGAGGCTCCCACGGCCGCAGCAGTTAAAGAATAATGCGGAATAACCGCCAGAGGCTGCAGTCGGAGATATTTTTAAGCGGGGAGAGTGGCACATTTATTTGATTTTCCGACAAAATGAAATTGCAGCACACATCTCAGGTGGTTCCCCAAGCATGGCGAGCAACTCAAGGCGCTGCTGATGAGATTTTGTTGTTGCTCGAATTGGATCCAATCACATTTCTGTAACTAGTTCGGTGAGCTGATTGTGTTAGCAGCCATTTGGTGTAATCCTAGAAATGAGAAGAGACACCGTGAGTGTGTGTGTGTGTGTGTGTGTGTGTGTGTGTGAATAAGTAAATAGCCAACCAAGGAGAAAGTAAATCTACTGAACTTAGTCACTCTAAGCATTGCAAGTGGAAGGATGGCAAACGCAGAATCAAAGAATTTGAAAAAGACCATAAAGGTGTTTTAGTGTATTATCTAGTACGGAAAGTTATAGCATTGCATTGTTCAGGGCTCAATATTTTCTAGAGTCTAGCTTGGATTATACAGTAGTTAGTTTTAAAGGTACTCAGATTGGATATAAATTATTGGTACCATTTAATTCACGCACAACTAACCCTAACAAAAAAAAATAATAATAATGAGTAGTGAAGATGTATCTAGAATGATTGAGAATTTAGTATTATTCATGAAATTGGGGGAAGTGCAAGAGAGATATTTGGGTTAAAATGGGAGCATCAAAGAGCAAGATATCCTGACCTCAGTCTCTTTTATGGTTGCAGCTCAAAAAGTGCTGGAACCTGCATTTCTGGTTTCAAGTACAGTATAATCCATCCCTGAGACGGCAGAAAATTGTGCATGTGTTCCCAATCTCATCGCGCCAGTTAAGAACACAGGCCTTCTGTTTTAAATTTGAGGCACCCAAACTAATGCTGAGATAACCC
This sequence comes from Mola mola, assembly GCA_001698575.1. NCBI lineage: Eukaryota > Metazoa > Chordata > Actinopteri > Tetraodontiformes > Molidae > Mola > Mola mola. The sequence continues at coordinate 1,325,684 of KV751326.1, forward strand.
TAATGACATCATCTGCTACTGCAGACAGCTGTTTCCACAGGCTTTGTAGTGCTACTAGCAGTATGTAAGGTTTATGTTGATGATATAAGGAATGCCCCTTTAGAATAACAGAAGCCTTGACTAAAAGTTGATTGGTTTATGGATTTTTTTTCTTAACCACACAGTAAAAACACTTTTAAAGCACAATTCAGCAAAAAGAAAAAAAAAAAAACCCATTAAAGTGTTTTATATCTGATACATCAAGCAGAAACACATTTAAAGAAGGCAATCATGATAAAAAAGACATGTCAATGCAATAAACAATAAAACGTTAATACATGGACTTGGGTTGATCAAACATCCTCTGGTTCCACAACAATTTCACTGAAAAACCACTGACTTGTTTACCCATGAAAAAAAGCCATATTTTTGACATGTTCAAAGTTACAACCAAATGATGGTAGACTGGAAAAGTCTCTCCAATCGCAAAGCACAGTAGAGACAGGCTTAGCTTCTTGAGAAAGGACGCCCTTATACCACACAGGCCGTGCTCCCGTGTTGGCATCGTTTTATGAAGTGCCTTTGAGCAAGCAGCATAATTTTGACCTTCTAAGGCTCCGGTCTGCAGCGCACAGACACTACAGCCTGTGCTGATGGGAGGAAGCAGAGAAACATGTCAGATGGGTGCTATTAAAATGGAAATGGAAATTGTGCAGTATATACTGCCTATAAACTGATTTTATCATCCTTTAAGTCTTTGCAAAGGAGCTCGAGCTGGGTCCCGCTGTCATAAATCTTTCATTTGGTTTTGACTTGTAAATCACATGATCCGGAGCCAAAGATTTATGAGGATGGAGGTTTTCTGTGCACAACCGCTTTGCATGTAAGAATGTTCAGCACTTTGGAATTCATTTCTTTTTTTTCTTTTTTTTTATCCTGTGCATGCAGATTTTACCCCACTTTTTACTGCATGATGGTAGCTCCTGCTGCTGTGTTCCACTGGTGAAATTTTAGTCTAGGAACCCACCTGCCACATGCTTATTCATGTGTGGAAAGAGAATATTTCACTGTACATTTGATTAGGCTAATGAGCAAAAGCAGGCAAGTCTTAGGTGTTTGTGGTTGGGTGGACTCACTTTCTATATATTTGCCTTTTGTCCTTGTTTATATAACACTTTAGGCTCACTTGATGAACAGAAACACTTAAATATAGCATGTATTTAGTAAAGTATAAATGTATTTAATCTAGTGAGCTTTTAATTAACACATATATGTAGTCAAATCCAGTCCAGTTTTGAAAAGACAGATTTAAAATTCTTTTCTACATTTAAAAAACATTAATTATTCAATTAATCATAAAAATAATATAATTTAATTTTGTTCATTTAATTTAGAGGCTGAGGCTGGTTCTGCTTTGAGCATGACACAAACATATATGCATCCTTTCTTGGAAAGGAAAGTTGCGAGTGAAGAGGAAGCACATTTAAGCAAGAACAGTGTAGGATAAATTTACAGTAAATGCATGAAAGCAATTACAATATATATATTTTTTTTATATTGTGTGAAGAGGAAACCTCATAAATAGCCCAGCTCTTAAATATGAAGGGCAAACAATGCTTAGAAATTACATGGCAATGCGGTTTACCAGAAATAAATGAATAAGCCTATCATTTCATGGGCTGGACCTACTCAGAATACACCATTCAGCCAAACTTTGAGCCGTTATAAACAACCATCTCTGCAGGACTTTGAAATGATGATTTGAAACGCCAGATGTTTCTTTCAAGATGTTTATTAGTACTAAGTCCTAGCTTAGAGTTTGTATGATGAAGGACAGCAATGCACTACAGATATCCACTACTTAGTGGATATCTCTCTTCAAGTGCGTGGCTTCAGGTTAAGCACTGGACAATGTCAATGTAACGAGTGTAATCAATATCTATAATGTTGTGAGCCAAATATCAATAGGAGGTACGGGCTACTTCCCTGTGTTTCCATCATCGGGGCCCATTTGCTCTGTGAATGTCATGAATGCAATTAAAGTAATGATTTCTTTGCATCCATCATTGTGTCCCCGCTCGCGTATCTCCCGTTGCAGACAAAAGTCCTTCCTCCTCTCCGGCTCCTCACCCACGCACTCCATCTCTCCTCCTCCTCTTTACTTTAGCCATTCTATTTTCTCCCTGGTCCAACCTAAGAGCACTCATCTGTCAGATGTATGGATTTGCTGTCAAAGTCCAATACTTTTAGTGTCACTGTCCAGGTGACATGAAGAAGTGTGTGTGTCTGTGAGTGTGTCAGTGTGTATAGATGCCTCAGTCAGGAGACATTTCTTCACTCACTGGCTCCAATAAGTAAAATATGTAAGGTCGAGTTAGAGGCAGTAAGCCAGAAAAGGAATAAAGTTGATACGAATGAGGTTGAGCGGCCAACAGGATCATTCCCGTCACACGTCACACTCCATCTGCTGCAGCAGCCAATGGGGTTCCAGTATTGGCTTTAATGGGAATCTCACCCCCCCGTGACACACCTTGCTTTGCCTCAGAAGTCAGCTCGGCTCCAGGAGTGATTATTTTTCCGTTCAGTCACAATCAGCGCGTGGCCTGCTGTTTCAAATTCAGTACAAATAAACCAAGAGAGGAGGGAATTCGTCTTTTCCGTTTGCAAAAAAAAGAGCCTACAGAGTCACGATTCATGAGAGCCGGAGACTGCTCATCTGCGCCATCCAACCCCCACAAAGTCGAGCTTGTCCTACCTCCCAGTCTCTCCCTGTCTCAGTGAGAACAGCAGCAGAGCTGCACTTCCTGACACAGTGGCGTGTATTTCCCAAGGAGAGTGTATCCCACCGAGATGCACCATGATGCGATGTGCTGAGTCAAGAGCTTTGTTCAAATCAGCGAAAAAAAATCACAACCGCTTTCTAAAATGCTGTATCTCATGTCAGACTTCAAAACTGTGTTTTAACAGCACAGCAAAACACGACTCTGAAGTGAGCGATCATTTTTGATTCTGCAAGTTTGCAGGAATTGTTTAATGAAAAACAATTACGAAAGGATTAACTCTTTCAAAACCAAACTGTATGTTTACTAGTAAAGGCAGAGTGAGCCTTAAGGAATGGGTCTTATTTTTGCAGTTTTGGCCAAAAATTTCTTTCACCTATGATGACATTTGCACATTATGTACCCACACGAAAGCAATTACAAGATCTACAAACATGGTCAAAAACCAACAGCAAAGTGAAATGAAGCAACAAGCTGACAGAAAAGTCATGAACACACATGATAATAAAATTCAAAATAATTGATGTCTGGAATCATTTCAGCAACCTATAACGTACAGTATACGTACTCAGAATGGACTTTTGTTTTGTTTATTGGGATTTTTCTTTTAATCAATAACACGAGCTGACTATAAGTGAAATTTATAAGAATACAGTTCTGCATTAGGCTACATTTCACAGTGTAAAAGCAAACACTGAACTAAAATAAAGGATGACATCCTTTCATTGTGGCTTAAAGAACGTGAATCAAATCAAACACAGCCATTACGTGACTGACCGGGGATCTGGGTTGGACTAAACCCTAAAACGCTTGTGATGGAAATTTCTACATGGTGTACATGAGAAACTTTGGTGAGGTGAGAAAACCTTGACGAGACGTAGTTATAGCTGGACTAAAAGGTTATGTTTAAGTAATATTCACCAGACTTACTTTTTGCTTTTCTGATAACTGTCTTTTTTTTTTTTTTTAACTCCTGTGTTGCATACCTCCACTGCAGCCTCATAGTCTGAGCCGTCAAGTAGGCTGACTTTGACGGGGACGGTCTTGGGCCGCTTTGTGGATTTCTGGGGGGATTTGGAGGCTTTGCTGGGGGTCTTCTCAGAGCTATCATCTTCCCCGTGCTCCTCTGGAACCTAGACGAGAGAAACACAAATCTAGGCTTTTTTTCTATTTTGAATATCCGAGTTCTGAATCTCGAGCGGCATTATGTCAGCTACATGCAAAGTGACTCAAAATCTCAGGCCGTGTGAGGGAGCCATCGAATGCATGATCGGGTGGAAGCGACTGATCTAAAATGTTAGGATGTTAAGTCACTGGCAGGGGAGGGGTGGGGGTTGGCTGCCTTGCATATCAAACAGAAAGCTGGAAGGCCTCTGAGTGATGAAAGGCCTAAGTCAAGTGATCTATGGCTGCTGTGAGTTCCACAGTGCTCCCACCTGATTGGTTCTCCTGGCGTCACCTTCCAGTGCACACTTCATTTCCCCAGCCAAACTCTTCTCCGTTGTCATTGGAATGGATTGCAGTCCTGCAACCACATATAAACATATTTAGTCAACATCAAATCTTCTCTGTCCCTAAAGCGAACTGCTGCCACAAGTCCAATCACCAATAGACTCCTGATGGATCTGACTCCTGGGGTATAAGGAAAACACTGTGCACAGCTTTTCTGACATCTTGCTATAATAAACAGCCACAGTAGAGAATAGTGGTGACATCACATCCAATTCCACTGCAGGAGATATTTCCTACATGGCGTTTTCTTTTTAATTATCCTGTGCTGCAATGCAGATTGAGCATCTTTTGTCACATGCATGGTTGTTTCATTGTGTACTGAGAGGTGCCAAAAGAGGGCAACTCAGCCTCCCACAGGAACATTCTGCAAGAAGAGAGTCGTCGTCAGGAAGCTCTCTCCCCTCGCTAGCAGAGGCATAAATCACATCAGCCAAAGAGCCCTGCAGCACCGCAGAAGACGGCAGACACGCCGAGATAACGAATAAGAGATGGAGGGAGGGAGAGACGACTAGGAAGGAAAGGACACAGGGAGTCAGACAACAATCTGAAGATGAGAAAAGAGACGGAAAGAATAAAGGCGGGTGGGGAGAGAAGACACCAGGGAAGGGTAAAGGGAGTCTGGAGACAGAGGAAGTGATATTTGGGCGGACTGGAGACAGATGAGACTTGCCGTTTGGAGGCGAACCGCCGTACAGGAGCAGAGCGCTCTTTCACATCGTGACAATAGCTGATATTCAGATTAGGGAGCACAGCCAAGGGGACTGAAGATGAGGCCCAGTAGCAGTTTTTAGCTTGACTGTAAGAGGAGAGAGGTGAGAGGGGGGTCACAGCATTCCTTACTGTATATGTCAGCTGAAATGAAGTGAAGATAAGAAGAGACATTTTCCTTCAAATTAGAAGGTGTTTAAGTCCTACATTTAAGCATTTTCTTTAGAGCGACTGGATTGAGATGAAATACAACAGTAATGTTTTAATTATGTGCTGACTTCTCCAGGTTTAGTAAAAATCTGTGGGCTGCAATTGCAAAAATTTTGATGCTTTTTATTTCTTCAAGTATATATTTTGTCTTAAAAAATCCCCATTTTTCAGCCTCAGGAGAACGGTTGCATACAAGGAATGCAAACTCCACAGTATAATGTGTTAGCCTAGGAATTGTGTTGGTCTGGGGCATGCATATTATTGTTTCAAGCCCAGAGAGCACCAACTGTGTAAAAAGTGTAAAACAAGTGTAAAAAGACCCCAAAGTGTAGGCGCTTTTTCTCTTCACAGCAAACTGTATCTAATTTTTGAGTCTAATGTGACAAAATTAAGTATCAACTACTTTGAATTTGTACCTGATCACACTCACTGAGACGATGTTTGTAATACGAACCTTAAAGCTTGTAAAAAATAAAAAAAAATAAAGGAGGGCAAGAGGTTAATGGGAGGAAGGGATTAGTGAAGTGGGAACATGGAAAGCTCTAAGAAAAATTACGCTTCCAGGGAAAACTGTCAGTGGGGAGAAGAAAAAACAGAAGCTTAATTCAGTCAAATAACGGACAGCAAGGGTCCATAAACCATTAAAAAAAAAGATGTGCTAGCATTTTCCCCCAAAGACCAAGCCCTAATTAACAACTTTTCGTCGACCAACTGTCACCTCCTGGTTACAATTTGGAAGTCTGGAACATAGCATGTCTCAGCTTTCATGATAGGTCAGCCTGCCTTTCATAATGAAGCCGGATCAAAGAGTCCAGTCTGGCTTCAGGAAGGCTGCAGATGTCACGCTCACTACGGGCAGTGTTCCTCCACATCTTTGAAGGGCCTGCATGTTGTTTAAGTGAACAAGTTATTAAATATTATAATTATATCACCGCTTTTAAAGGATATTCTCGCTATGATTTTACATAATATGCATTGAAATCATTGAGAGTCATATATATTCTGAAACAGGACTGGCGTGGTTTCGTGTCTATGACTCATGTTTATACGATGCAGCCGAAGGCAGACAAGGTAAGCAGCCAATTTACATAAATGCTTCTTTACAGTGCACAGTTCCATAAGGAAGCAGAATAGCTGTGTATTTATTCAATATTGTCATATCTGACTTCAATGGAATCAAGGCGTATTACAAACAATAGGACCATTACATTGTTAACTTAAAGGGTCGATTGGTTGGTTGGTCAACTCACCAGGTTGCCACCATGTCATTTTATGTGGCCCATGACAACTTGAAAAGAAGACAATTTTCTTAAAAATACAGTTTCACATGATCAGTTTCCTTTTGGTTGTGACTTGTAAGTGTGTGCCCACATGTATTTATTCATTTACGTAAAGGCGTACACATCAATGCACAAATATTTTCTTGTTATCAAACTCACTTTTTTTTAGCAATTTGCACAATATTTATACACTTGAATATCTCGTTCTAACTTATATAATGCTAGTTATTCATTAATTTGTTGCTGAAATCAATAAGAATCAAATGCAGAGGTAACTATGTAACAATATGACAAGGGGTAGATACATTCAAATAGTCCTTACAGTTACAATTGGCCCTTTGAGGGCAACCGTAACGCTAATGTGGCATTGGATGAAAATGAGTCTGACATCCGACTAGACCACTGACTGAATATAAAGATGCAGAGTTGGAGAGCCCCGCAAAAGTGAAACCAAAGCCTCTTGTTTGCCCTCTGGTGGTGGGCTACAGTACAGTTCATAAACCAACCCTCCTCAGTAATTTTCAATAAGACTTGTTCCAAACAAAATCTCAAGCTACACCTCAAGTGAATATTTCCCAAGGATGGTTCCTGTCATTTTAGGTAGTTTGTATCACATTTGTGTACGTTCAAGTGCTCATTTTTCAAAACAGTTTCATTTAAATGATTTATTTGAGGTCATAAAAATGGGATTGACGCTCATGATTGACAGCCGTGCTCCGGACGGGTCAGGAATTCGATACCACAAGATGGCAGCACTCACATCCTGGAAGTCTGGGCTTTGTTTTTGTACTACGGGAGGAAGTGGCAATTCATCATACACCTTTATTTGTGTCTTATTTATTTCCATGGTTTATACACTAAAACCTATTGGCAGCAACTACTTAAAGGATTTACATCTTACATTTTCTACAGAAATTCCTGTCCCTTGTGGGTGATAATATTGACTTTGGAGTGACCCAGACTTTGTCTCTAGCGCCAGGCTGAGGTCCGTAGTTGTGGTTTTGAGTGAAACAGTGTTGGATGTATTAGTATGAGCCTTGGACCATTCAGTCTTACGTTTCATACATTTAATATAATCTTTTGTTTCTGTGAGACACACAAGAAAGTTGATTTAAGTATCATTCTTCTGATCGCATTTTTCTCAAGCACTCCCTGTAATACCCTCACTCTGTGCCAAACCCCATGAAGCAGACGTGAGAACAACGTCTCACGAGCAAACTCCAACAGATCAGAGGATTTAGGGTCCAGGTTTTGCACACATCATGATTGCCAGGCCAATAAATACTTTCACATTTGGGGCTCTTCTAAAGCACCCACAGGCTGCATCAATTCAGGTCTCATCTGTGAGATTATGGAGAGTGAGGGGTTTGAGGGGACGTGGCTGCCAAGTCTCAAAACTCCTCCAGCACTCACTGTCTTCAAACAGGCTCCCATTAAAGTGGCTCCTCCACAGACATCACTTGGGGAACCTTTGGTCCGTGAACTTCAAAGGGGCAAATGTCAAGTGAAGTGTCTGTGAAGCACTGAGATAGGTGGGGCTCCAAAAATAATGTGCAGGACTGAAGGCCTCCAAAAATAGTCGCTCGGTGTATGTAGGCTTCACTTAAATAAGACAGAAATGCTTTTTTTTTTTAACTATACTTCAGAAATTTGTAGATCAAATTAAAACATGTGGGGCTGTGCTTGTATTAAGATGGCCGTCCAACTAGTGGATATCATTACACTCAAACACAACCGTAATACAAGTTCTAGCATTTGCCTGTGTTGTAAACGACAGATACCATCCCAGACAGCTTCCTCTCCACCTCCACGCCTGTCTATTTTTCTATTAATCTCAAACTGTGCGGGCACTGTGTTGTACATCTGTGCAGGTGTGGGCTTTGTTTTCTTTTTATGGGGGTTTTTTTTTGGTCTGATGAAAACCGATTGTACTCCCAACTAACTAAAGGTCGCAGCAGCCCTAAATTAAGACCCATCGTAATGGTATCAGACAGCGAGAGACAGAGGTCGATGAGGTATAGATTAAAAAAAAGGGGAAGATTTGCAGCCCATTCTTAATGTTTAGCCACATTGCTGCACAAACGTTCTTCAATTCATTAAAGGCTCCGAAAAGCCAAACATATTTTTTCTGTTGCCCTTTGAGTTACCTATTGAATAACATAATGAAATGATTCTTTCCCAGATTTCTAGAGTGATGCTTGTCAAATCTGATCCAACCATACCCACACAGTGCCAACAAAGCACATTCACCAACTCTACAGTGTGTGGTGATAATTCTCTATTTATATCGTGGTTACTAATACAAATACTGTTTAATTTCCAATATTCATTCCTTTCTAGAGCCAAAGTCAATATCAGTGAGCACAGAAGACAAATTCTAAACTCCAGCCAAAAAGCCATTTACATGTTTGCTTTGACATTTTCTTGACTTTCTTTTTTTTTTTTACATATTATATTGTGTCAATAATATTTCACCACATGAAGTCTTTATGAAACCCTTCCCTGCATTGCTGTAACTTGTTATTTAAGAAAAAATGTTTTTGAATTGAATTGAATTTGTCTCTCCCTTGAGACCCCAGCCAGCGTCGCCAAACTCTTAAATTGTAAGATCGTCTGTGCACATTCACCTGCATAAACCCTGTAATTCATCAAGGTCATTCAAGGTGGGTGCGTCAAGAGTGCACAGATGGTCCCACACTTCAGGTATGAGACATCTTTGTAACTGTGCTTGTCTCCACATTCCAAACCTTTTCTCCTTCACATTGCACAGTTTGAATAATTACTGTCATTTGTCTGTGCATCTGTGAGTGTCAAAACAAAATCCGTTGTGACGTCAAATAAAAAGAATATTCTGTTTTTCTATGTGTGTTCCAAAACAACTGCACGCGTCAAAAAGATAAGCTGCGATCAGCTATGGAAATCTTTTAAGTTAAGACTTAGATAAGGGAGATTCAGCCGATTTCCTTTATTGTGTTAAGCAAACATATCCTCGTAGGCACACACGCATACACAGCGGCCACATCCCTCCGTCCTTTCATTCAGGGCTATCAGCCTTGCCATGCAAGTCTACGTCTGATGACCTCCTTTACATTTCAGAGTCAGTGCAGATACACAATCATCTGGACTGATAATCACTGCTGAGCAGCGCGGCCTTGCTGATGTAAACTGGGACTAACTGCGAGGCTCTGAAGCTGCTCTCACTGGAGAGGAAAGCAAACTGAAGGAACTGCGGATTGTCAACTCGTCTCCAATGTAAAAGAAGCAAAAACGTGATAGCCGGGCAGCTCAGACAAATTGCCCGAGAGTAACGGACATGATGGCTGATCATCTAGGGCAGAATTCATTCACCGCAGTCTGCCGTTGCCCATTTGTCTTCATGCCATCTTTCAAACAAAGAGTCCGTCCATTTATAACCCACCCACCCCCAAAAAATTGATGCCTCGTCAGGCAGGCGTCAGTTGCCCACAGGCCGATCATTCATCAGCAGGTGGGCAGGAGAAACCCGTCAAACGGCATCTCAGAAATATTTTAAAGTGGAGCAGAGGAAACGCAGCTTGTGGATTCTTCTCGCTCCTCAGACGGCCGTCAGGAAACTGCCCATGTGTTGACAGAATCAAGTGTTTGCTTTCCTTGAGAAAAAAAAAAAGGTCTATGTGAGTGGAAAAAAATCAGAAGGCACAGTGTCATCAGCGCCTCCTCTGGTCACCTTATCCGAGCTATGCAAGAACAGTGTTCTGGACAGCCAGAGTCAGGCTCCAGTATCCTTTAAACCGAGTCTGTACAGCTTTCACACAACGAATCAAAAGAAACACCCATTCATTTAGATTCAAATCCTGCAGCAGTTCTAAATAATAACCCTCTCACATCCCTCAGCGCTTTTTGTCAGGTTTTCAAGCTCTCATCGACACATCCCAGTTACCTCCCCAAAACTGTGGCTGCTGCTGATTGCTCTATTTCACCGCTTTTAGATCAAAGTGCCACATTTAACTGTGGAGCTCAGACTTGCCTGCTTTAATAAGCTAAATTTTGCACTCTTCTATTTCTGACAGCGTCTTTGTTGTCGTTGTGAGGAAACGATCTCGATGTCATCATCCCTCCTGGAGTTTCAGACCCAAAAGGCCGCATGTCATTCCAGCAGCTGCCCCCAGGTCAAAGGGGCCTGTAATAGAACAATTGAAGCAATTATAAACCATGGAGGCTTAAAGTTGTCCCCACTCAGAGCCTAATGGAGACGTGCCTGGCTACACAGACATTGGATTTGAACAGAATGTCGCGCCATTTCTCAGTTTCTCATATTTCCTTATGTATTAAAAGATTAGTTGTTAGAGTGATAATAATTTCTAGAAAGTATTTTATAAAACAGATTTTTTGATCCTTGTTTGCCCAACCTCATTCAAACCTTTTCATTTATTTTCAATGCTGCAGAAAAAGTCATCTCTAAAGAAGAGGGATACAATAACAAAACAAAGGAAGTAGTAGGACAAAATAGTCGTAGAGGCATCAGAAAACGTGCTCGTTGTGATCTCCGGTAAAACATGAACAAAGCATGCCCCAGCCCCAATCCTGTTAATGAGGCTATTTGTTAATTATGAGATTTAAAGCGGTATTACTTAGAAAGACAGCTTGCACCAACAAAACCATCTGTCTTCTTCAAGAGATAATCTAATCGACTGTAAATGCAGATTTAGGTCTCCTCTTTTCTGCCAAAAAGTACGCTTATTGTTGTTGTTAATTGGACAGGTTGGCCACATTAATGGGTCTTTGGCACTTTGTCAGCATTAATTCCTCTCCACTGTGCCTTTGACTAGCACAACAACAATCTTGCTTTCGATCATGAGATATGCTCATTGCAGAGGGACGAATGATCTTCCACAACCACGTGCCAGTGTTCAACAACAAAAACGATGATCTGTAAATTTGACTTGTTTTATCTTCCTGTCAAACACTATTCTTACTACCTTAGTCAACTGACACAGTGTACAAAGAAAGTCATGGTTACCACTTTTATCATATTAATTAGGGCTGCAACAATGAATCGATAAAATTGATGCAATTAGATTATTATAATACTTGGCAAAAGCTACATTACGGGATCATTGTGTCGCACAGTTGTAATGATGCTCACTGAAGTGAGACAACACGTGAAGTGAACAGCTGCAGGAATAAGGAAGCGGAGCACAGCATACATGCCAGAACCGAGCAGTGCTAAAAAGAAAAGACACACTGGAAAAGTGGCTCAGATGGAGAAAACCAAAAACAAAAATGCTGTAGACTGTGTAAGTGCGATCTGGGCTGGCTTTTTTTTTTTTCCTTTTCTCTTTTTTGTGAAACAAAGCATGCTAACCTTCACTTTATCTTTTATTTTTATTAGCATTTATAATTTAACATTAGTTTTACTGTGAAGTGGATGTTCAAGCCAAATGTTAAAATAAGGTGCCAGAAATAAATTGTCTTTTCTTTTATATCTGATCATTCGATGAATCTTAAAGATATTTGACTAATTAATCGATTATTAAAATAGGCATTAGTTGCAGCCCTAATATTAACGTGTATGCACACAGTTCTGGAGCAGCTATTACTGATAAATGCACTCATGTTAACACGTTACATGTACAGTAGATGTCATTGTATTAGCAAATCGCTGAACATTCCCCAGTGAGCCTTGCCATTTCATCATGCAGCTTCCTCCACATCTCGGCTCTATAATCATTGCTTCCCTTCTAATAACTCACACAGCCAATCCGTCAGTCCTCACTGGGCAGAGGCAGTTCTCTGGGAAAACAGGTACGGCAGGGTGGGGGCTGGGGAACTGGGAGTGGCCGGGGACATGTCCTTTTGCACAGCATATCCACATTCTGAAAACCTTTGGTGGCCAGCAGTCTCAGATGTAGATTGCATTGCACAAATCTGCTGCAAATCAGGTGGCATCAGAGTAGAGATTCAATGGTGGGCCAACGAGGCTTCAGATTCAACCTCCCTAAGAGAAAGCAACCCGGGGGAGAGGGGGTGCTTTGAGTTCTCAAATATCTGAAGTGCTAAGTTTCCCCTTTTTGACGTGATATGAAAAGACTTATTTCATGATTTCAAACTTATCTTTTTCTGCCCCATCATCACCTGGAGTAAGAGAAGGTGGTGAATGTACATAGCATGGGGAGAGGGGAGGGTCATCTTAAAGTTAATCCTCACTGATTAAAAGACATCAGGCAGTGAAATCTGTCAAAAATGGCTGTCAAAATGCATGCTTTGATCCATGAGATAAATATCTTAAATATTAATCATTTTACGCAAGTGGAGGAGCCAACCTCTTCCATTCTACATCCAAAAGTAATCTTACATCTATTTAGCGAAAGAGGTCATTTTGAATCAGCACAGATCTACTTGACGAGGAGTAGACAGATACTGAACAATATGAGCTTCACCACGTGTGCTGCAGTGCAATTTCTTCAATTCTAGGATATCACATAAATATTAATGGGTCTTTTTTGTTTGTGCCCATCATGAAAGCAGCTTGATGATCATGATGACTACAAATAGACAGAGTAAAGTGAGAATAAATATAGGAAGTGCCTTTCTCATTAGAAGTTACATTTAATTCAATAAATAAGCATACCATTTTCGCAAATGTTTTTGAATTTATATGATGATGAATTACCTAGAAAAATGAATCTATCTAGCATAATTCATCCATAACAAATAAGCCTTACAAATCCCAGATTGTAGTTCCCTTTAGAACAGTCACACTCAATTAAACCGGAGATAACCATTTTTCTCCCGTTCCTGCAGTAAAACTCTCTTCTGCGTGCTCATAGTGAATACATGAATGGTTCCTCAGCTCCCTCCATGCATTCTGTAGAGCGTTAACTTGTGATTCAAGTTAAAAAATAAATAAATAATACGTGTCTTCACTCATCACCACAGTGACAGAAAAACATCAGGCACAGTGTGCCTGCAGCCGGGTTCAATTCTTTATTTTAATTGGAGACTGTCGCCACAAACCTTGGTTAAGGCAGAAGCACCATTCATGTCAAAAGCAGTTACCATGGAAACCCTTGCCAAACACCGTCAGTGAAGCGTACCGACGCAAATAAATCGGCCATAGCTCAGTTTACATTACAATATGTAGTAAATCAAGGAAGCAAGGACGCTTGGCTCACGGGCTGCCGGACACGGATTTTGAAACTGAGTAAATCTACTTTATTCCTGTTTCACACGGGAGGATTTAGAGAGGAGGAGAACCCGGCTCACTACTATTCAACAGGCTAAAAATAAGACATTTGTAATATTTCTGAATCCTAGGATATTAAAACCTCTGAAAACTATCCCAACTGACATGCAGCGATCAGCCAGCAGCGCACTCGTGAAGCTGTAAACAAAGGCCGACAGTAAACACGGCAAGGTTAACCAAGGCAACGTCAAGAGCACTTAACTACATGTACGTATAAGGTGTCACTGTTCAAGGTGTAATATATTTTTTAGAGTTCCTTGTTGGCATGGGTTACCACGGTAACACCACCAAGGAGGCTCTAAAAAAGGGATGTACGTCAGCACAGTCCTATTTATTCACCAGTATTTTGAACAGCATATTGAGGATGTAGGGCCTAGTGTGTGCTTTTTGAACACAGTGTATGTAAAATGATTGCAAATATGTTGGTTGCACTCCAATGGGGGAGGATAGCTTGTTGCTAACAAATCTGTTTTGACTATTCAAATCAAACGATGATAATATAGCCTTTAAGGTCAAACCAACTCATCTCTCAGCGTCGAGTGCTTCAGCATACTTTCATTCGTCTCGTCACTTCGACTTAACAGGTCGCCACAACTGAGCACTACATCTCAACTGCAGGTTTACCTTCAATCTAACCTAAAAACTTTAATACGATGTCGGAGGGGAGGTTTGCCAGAAAACGGGGCATCGTGCTGAGTTTGCCAATGAATCCTACAACACATCATTTGTGATGATAATGCAAAAAGTGACCGTTTATTACACGTTGTTATCTCTGATACGTCTCTGAAAGCTCCTCTCACTTCTGAGCGACTTCAGTTTATCTTGTGGAGGATTCCAAATTGGCTGCAAACAGACCACTGGCCCCGCCTTCAATGAGCTATTACAAATCGATCACAGGATGACTTGAATGAGGACTCCAGGGAGAAATGTGTGGAGGAGTGCTACCTAAAACACGCAGGCGCGCTGAATGTATGTGTGCAGATGCGCACGCACGCACGAGAGTGCTTCAGTGCCTGGATAACATATGACGTAAACTTTGCCCGCGTGGCAGGCGCACTGGTGAAAGGTTATCTGCAAAATAACCTTGCTAGTCTTCCTTCAACATCTTACATGTCAGAGCAAATTGCTCCGTGGGAAATGTAGCATGTAATTCCATTACTGTGTTACCTGCAGTGAAATTCCTTGAAGCACCTTGACATCAGCTTAAAAGACAGCTGTTCAATATTTTCTGTTTTTCCCCCCAGGTGTTTAACACAACATGCATCCACAGATGCTTTGGCCTTCAATGTGACCACGCAGAAGGGCGTGACAGAGGAGCACCAGCGTAATGCACACCAGCGGGGAGGCTGGGAGTGGAGCAGGTGAAATAAAGGAAAATGAGAGAGGGAGATGCATGGATGGGCAGACGGGTGGGTATGTAGTTCTAATTTTCCTCCGTCTTGACTCAGAAGACCCCCATAAATTCAGAGTGTGGTGTCGCCTGAGGCTGTGAAAGAGCCAGATACACAAGGACTGGCAGCCTGTGTGAGGAAGACGAGCGTGAACAGAAAGATGCGTTTACAGGCTGACTACAGAGGGGCTGGAATAAAACCTCATGAGTGGTGCAATTACATTGAAATGTTCTAATACTGAGCTTTAATTGTTAGGAGACTCACTTTGTCTTTTACTCTTCACTGCACTTTTGCTTCTAGTGTGTTTTTAGCTTGGGGGTCTTTGCTCTCTAGGTTTTGTGTCTCTTGCAGATTGCCGCGAGCTTGTCATCTGCTCAAAAATTCATATGAAAGCCAGTTTGGCTTTAAGTTTACATAACACCTCATCTAATTTTAATTTGATTTGCTATTTCAAGAATATGTTGCCTAACTTCAGGAGGCACCATTATGCTTTTCTTCAGTATAACTCATACGAGCAGCCCAAGTTAAAATTACTCATTTTTGTTGTTCTTGTTGTTAGTTTACAGCTGCTTGTAAGGTGCACCGTTTAAGATAAAGGAAAATAAGAGTAGTTTTCTATCATTTTTTTCCCTTTTCTCTAATTTTAAATCTAACAACTTAAATGTGTTGAAGTTTCTTCTATAGATAACATTTCATGTTAGTTTTTCCACCTTAATATCTTTCTTTCTCACAGTGCAGACACATTTTGGAGCCCTACCGCCTGCCCCCTCTGCCACACCCGATACACTCCATCTTCAATCAGCTCAGTGTATGGAGCATCAGCTGTTAGCCTCACATAGTGAAATCTAACACCTATGCACACTGGCACGTCCAAGAATGGGTCTAAACAAACGCATGTGTGCTGGATGTGCGTGTGAAAGGAAGGCGCACCTGCTGATTCTCTTTGCCTACTGGGCCTCGATGTGCATGAATTAAAGGATGTCCTGATTCCGTGCTGCTCATTAAAGCAGCCTGCCGACCATATTGGCCGCACTAAAAGCTCCGTGGCAACACCCTCCCTATCCGTCCATGACACTTGCAGCACAAAAGCGGCGTCTTTGCGGAGCGCCGCTTTTGTGCAGCGCTTGTCACCGGCGTGAGGAGGATGCTTGCCGATCTCTCCCTACAATGTCACGTCGCAACAGCCGGCCAACGCGGACTTCACCCCTCGGAGGAACAAATAGCACGCGTACCTGTCCCGTGGGGTCCGTGTGTCAGGCTCCGGTCCGGATTGCGGGCATCGAGGGCGCAGGAAGCTGGAAGACGGACGCCGCCACCGGCCCAGAGCGCCGCTCCTGTGCCGCGGGAGACGCAGCGCTGCAGGCGGCGC
>KV751326.1:1342158-1370429 GCA_001698575.1 Mola mola
GTGTGAGCACGGGAACTCCGAACGTCGTGTGTGATGCGAGCAGCGCCCAGGCTGTGACACGCAGCGTCTCACGTTGCTGGGCTGCTCGTCGGCTCATCTTCACCCCGCGCAATGTTTCAAAAAAATGAAAATCAGATGCTGTGGCGATGCAGCCTACTTTCACTGTCAGCTCAGCACATTTCAACCCTCTGGTGACTGGGTTTAAGGCAGCTTGTTTATTCGGGAGTTTAAATAAACCTTCTGAATGACTTTTCAGAAGGATTATTGTAATCCTTATTTATATGGATTATTAATGCATTTTTTAAATGCATCAACATTACTGTAAATATTAGCCTATATTAGAATGAAGAAAACACCTGCAGAGCTGCTTGTTCAGTAGAAATTTTTAGTGCAGCTTATCTTTCTTTAAAAGTCTTTCATGCAAATGTCTGCCACTAAAAGTTCAGTTTTAATATGTATTGGCAGCATTAATTGCAAATAAGATTGCGTCTTGTTTTGATCATAATCGAGAAGAATAATAATGTTAAAATTAATATGTGGGATCAGTTACAATATGATACGTGTGCACTTTCTAGGATAAAGGAGCTTTTTTAGAAATTGAATCAACGTTCAACAGGCTTAAATCCCTGACCTACGTTTTATATTCAGAGGGATGTAATAGCAGACCTTTAAGTTAGGTGTAAATTGTTTCAGTAGTATTTGCTGCAGAGCGAGCAATGTGTCGAATGTATGAAAGCTAAGTGGGTGATGTATTTCACCAGTGAGTCATTGCTGAACCCTCTGTTTGGCTGTCACACACAAGAGTTCTGTTCAAATGCAAATGTGCATCCAGCAAAATCGTTTCCCGTCACGCTTCAGTGGGGCTCCTTCCCTTTGCTTATGCAATATGGAAAAATGAGCACTGGAATGACTTCATCGCCATGTAGGGATAATTTCTGGAGCATACACGAATGCCACATGGGATGTGTGTTAATTAATTATCATATTCATATTGAATAAGGCAAAATGTTGAATAAACCTGGATGCCCTTATTAGAACAATTGAGAATTTGTCACAGTCTCTCCGAGATGTTTTAAAGAGATTTCTCCACATGGTGGCAGCCATATACCATATATACCATACACAGACCAACCCTGAGGACAGTGCACAATGTACTGTAAGCTACTTTACAGAATGCAATGTACGGTCTGCACATCTTCCGCTCTTATCAAGCACACAAAAGCTTTCAGTTAGCCCCCTTTAACTTTCAGAAAAATTAAAGTTTCAGCACCACAACTGGCCTAACAACTATGAATAATAAAAAGGAGGATCTCCTTTCAGCGCAGAGGGAAAGAATGACCATATGTCACCGAATTATGTTGCTCCAAGCTGTGGTCTTGTAAAGAAAGAAATGAAATCACTCAGCAGGGCCGTTAATCTTGTTATTGTGTACTAAGTAGCATACAATATTGAAACCGCCATATGGTTGTATTTCCTCGAGGCGGACAGAGAAATGAAATATGCCTCTCAGAAGGACAGCGAGGAAATGTGATGAAATGTTGTTGTCCCCCTTGCTTATGATTTACATCTTCTGCATTTTTTTTTAAAAAAGAACTCAACAGCCATGCTTCTTTGGCAGGAGGGCAAAGAGCTACATGGAAAGGCCCTGACATGGGAATCGAACCCAAAACCTCCTTGCTGTGAGCCGACAGTGCCAACCAACTCATTAGTCTTTTTTTTTCTAACCTTGGCCAAAATACTGTATCCTACAGACTCAGTCCCTAGAAGTCGTGTGAATAAACCTGCTCAGCTGCCTTACTGATTCTGCTACAAAACAAATGTGAGAGTGAAAAACAAATTAAAATAAAGCCAAACAAATATAAAACTTACTGATGGAACTTCGCTTAAACTTACTCAGTTGCTTTTTAACAAGCTAGCTTCAGAAACTATCTAATCAAATGTTAGTTTAATAATTTATGTAATGCAGTCGAAGATTTTCTGTTTAGAAACCGGACAAAAATAAAATAAAAACCAGATAAAAGAAATATAAGCTAAGCTGTTAATGATCTCCAGAGGAAAACAGCCATTCCAGAGCTATCACAAGGAGAAAGTGCTGCAACAATCTCAGTTTGTTTCCTGCAGGTGCTGACCGCTGTGGCGGATCACGTTGCTCCCAAAACACTTAAGGACTAGTGGTAGCAACACCTAAAGGGCAAAACGTCGAGAGGGTGGCCTCTCACTGCCGTCCTGTTACCCTCTAGCTGACAAAAAGTCAATGATGTTGTGAGAGTTTTAACAAAATATTTCAGTTGAGTGCACAGCTGGTTGCAGCTGTGTAACTCATTTCATTGCCTTCCCCTCCGCGAAATGCCCCCTTGACCCTGAAGCTGAATCCCATCCAAGGGATTTCCCGGGTTTATGGAGGCCGATGCTTACCGCCTTGGCCCCAGTGGCCGATTTCTTCGGTGGCCGGATGAAGGCGTTCTTGTTGATCTGGTACCATCTGCAGCTCGAACACAAAGGATAAGATAATAAGGTGGAACGCGGCATCGACAGTTGCAACTTCTCATGCTGCTACGGCTGCCGCAATTCAGCATCCACCCGAGAGGGTGCAGAGCAAAGACAGCGCAAGCTTTGCTTGTCGGCTGATGCTAAGAGAGTCGCTGTGACAGATTGTTTTTCTCTTCGGGAGAGAAGTTAGTTCCAACAGGATGAATGTGCCAAGCGGGAGTTACAGGATTGTAACTCCTGTTCTCACTTCCATCTCTCCCTGATTCTGTGGTTGAGAGTCGAAGCTTTGCTTGCAGGTGCCTTCATGCCACTTCTGTTTTAGGCCAGCTGGTAGTGAAGCGTTCTTGACGCCCCCCTCCAGCCCTTCCCTTTCAGCCCTCCCATCGGCCAGTCTCGCATTTTTGGGGAGCTGGTGTTATAGCAGGCTATAGGGGCATATCTATCCCCTTTATAGGCTTCTGCAGCTGCTCTAAATCTCTAAGTGAAGATTTGGCACCTTCTGGAGCTGGTGGAAATGGTTCATCCAGACTATTCACCAACCTCGGCTTAAAGGAAACTTACTTATAAGACTGCTCCTCTCTTTGCTGGATTGATTTGATCATCATGACCAGGATGTGGATGTGCATTATTCACCGACACCTCTCATAGTCTTACAATTTTCAAAGTTCCTCAGGTTACATATCAAGGTGACAGTTCCTGTCAAATGGAGATCATTAACATTTGCATAATCTGAGTGTATATTAATGTGAATAAATTCCAAAACCAATTGAGACTAGTCATTTGTCTGTAAACAATGTTATGACAGATGAGAGCACTGCCAGGGAGTCTGAATGACTGAATTTTGCCATTAGGTGAAGAAAGGAGAAGAAACTTCAGTATTCTTGCAACAATCCCCCTCTCACTTCCAAGATTTTTTTAGGCTTTCACCCTGATGTTCGGGACACCTTACTGTATATGTATTTTTGTAATGAAAGCTTTTAACTGCAAATATGGGGGAGAGGTAGAATCTCTCATACTGAATTTTGTTTTCATTTCTGAGAGAGGGATTATGGCCCCTCAGGTTGTGAAGTTACGTGAGTAAGAAATGATTTGAGTTATTTTCTCGCATGACATGCGTGCACAACATAATTAGCAGGAAAAGAGTCGCTTTTTCTGTCATGGGTATGAATAGAGGAACCCTTTTTGTCAAACCTTCCGTGTAAATTTTTGATACACAGATAAACAATTGTATCATTAAACTCTAAATTATATTGCTTTTGGGGAGCTCTCATGTCTTGCATCAGTGGTTTGGTCCACATACTCTATAATTGTGAAACCAAATTGCCCTTTCTTGATATGAAGTCTTCTTTGTCTCCTCCTTTGTTTTTTGCTTCATAGAAAATAATCTATGATATTTGATTTTTTGAAACCAAATAATGTGATTTAACTGACAAATAATATGACAAATGACACAATGTGTTGTAGAATACATATATTTCAACTAATTAGTTAATTAAGTCCCATTTAATTTTATTTCTAATTTGTGATCAAACAACTTTTTTAATGTTTTGATGAAAGTTTAATGTGGCATCAAGGGTACATGAATAATGAAAATAAATATCTCAGGGAAATGTTCACCACCAGGCGTCAGCTTTCTGAAGTTATATACTTATTTTGTTTTATTTCATTGTTAATTTTTACAGGGCCAGCACACAACTAAAAATAATTGCACCGGAGTTAGCTAGCAAATAATTTGCATTTTGTTGTCCTTGGGCAGTTCAACAACAAAAAATTTTAAAAAAAAATGTTCAAAATGGTCTTAGATTGCAACAGCGAAGAATCCTTCAAGAAGATTCCTGGATCCAGACGGTGAGCCCCATCACCACCAAAATCGAATCAATTGTTCCTTATGCCTCCTCCTGCCTCTTCTGAAAATGTCATTAAAATCGATCCTAACAAAGAAATACATGCAAGCAAAAATAGAACCTCCACAACACACACAACATCCAGTGGCTTAAACAACCTAAAACAAGTCCATTATGTGGACATTTATCGCCCGGCTCCCAGACCCAGACACAGGCTGGAGTTATATTAAAGAAATTTTATTTGCAAGAGTAATGTTTAAAGTAATAGAAGTAAATAAGAAAGTTTCGACTAAATCTAACAAAATATCTGCTTATTTTGAATGAAGTTATTTTCCAGATGAATAATACTGAAAGTGGACAATGGACAATCCTGACAAAAGGTGACATGGTGCCAGGGAGGAAGGAGCCGACAGACGACCTGGATTGGACAGATTTATGTCAACCAGACACAGTGGCCTCCTGCTTCACATTAACAATCGCCTCCGTAACCAGGATCAGCAGCCGCAACAACCACAACGCAGCAACTTCTGGCAGATTCTCTGGATCTATTTAACTTAAAACTTCACACGTAAACACAGAATCACATAAAACGGCACAATACACAGAATTCTATAAATATGAACACGAAAACACGAAACACGAAACACAAAACATAAAGGCCCACCAGTGTAGTATTAAAGGCAATTATTGGTGATGACATGTTTGTCCAGATGTCCAGATGAATTCTGAGGACATCATTAGAAAATGAAACCATATATGAATGAATGTATGACTGCCGTTATATTACAATCGAGTATTGCCCAAAATCCCACTCACAAATGCATAACTTCCTTTAAGTTGTTGATGATAAATAAATCAGAAACTTTCTGTGTCAAATAAATCAACAAGAATGATGAAGGGAAAGGATGTTCTTAGAAATTGAAAAATAACATGATGTACATTCTGCTTTCATGCTGTTATGGTTTTAGTCTGTCAGCTCGTGCTATATGAGATGGCTGCCTGGGATGGAGTGCAGGATGAGTTCTCTGACACCTCTTATTTTTGCCTTCAACACCCAGTAAAGTACAGAATAACCACAAGCCAACAAATAAACCTGACACCTTCAAGCTTTATTTGACAACATCAGTCTGTGGCTTCAAAAAACACACAAGAAAAAAGTCAAGATCTCACCGAAATGTGACCTTTCCAAATAATGTTAAATATTGTTGTGGGGTTAGGTGGAGACGATGGCAGTTGACAGGATTTTTAACTGGTAGGAAATTCAGAGAGCTGATTGTAACACAAACACAGACTGTGATGTAAATCTTGTCAACAGCTCGCGTGCGCACTGTTAACAACAAGCTGGTATAATAGGTTCATGAGCGAGGTGCAGCTTTGTCAGGCCTCTTCACAATGAATATGACTCACTCGTCCTCGCACCTGTAAAAAAACAAACATGTGCAGTTGTTTTTCCTGTCAAAACTGCCTCCTGTCATGATTAAGTCTTTATCAGCATTGGTTTACTTCAGCACTCCCTGCTAACTGCTACAGTTATACCCTGGAAAGGTGAAATGCTTTCACAATGGCAGCTTCATTCTGAGTGAGGCATCGTGGGCGAGAGCCCCCCTCCTGGTTAAGTAGGTGTGGGTAATCAATCAATTATTAATCGATTAAGTTCTCTTCATCAGGTTTTTAACACATTTAACGCCTCAAAAGCACTCAATCTCATTCACATAAACTAGATTTTTAACCTTTTTCAAAGAAAATAGACAATCTTCACGATACACTATTTTAATAGGACTTTTAAAGAGTTTTTTTTCTGTCCATATTACTGTCAGGAATGACATGTCTCAGTTTTTTTTTTCTGCCAAAGAGGTTATGGTTTTAATTTTCTATTTGTGTCTGACTATTTATGAGCAATTTCTCACAAAACTTAATGGATGGTTTTGCCACAAGAGGTGGATCTTTACCCAACTTACTGTACATTCACAAATCCAAATTCTTGAATTACGTTTTGAGGGTCAAAGAATTGAATCATCGCACCAACTTGTGTCTGGAACCATTTTCTCCAGGGTGATTAACATGCTGGGGAGATGGTTTAGCCTCAGTGGAGTAATTAGGATGATTTTACAAGTCAATTAAGCTCAACTTAGTTCAGGTACAAAAAAAAAAAGAAATGTAGATAAATAAAAATTGTTTTCAGAAAGTGTAAGGTTGTATTTTTCTTTTCTGCCAAAAAAAAATAGATCAATTTGGGGCTTAATTCCCTGCCTTATTTTTCCACATAGGCATATGGAAGGGCAAACAGCTCCCTGAAAAAGAATCATACTGCAATCTAACTTATGCAAACGGGATTCGAAGTTTTTTGTGACCTGGCTGAAATACACTAGGCTATAGTTCAAATTTGGTATTACAAGTTAGGACAGGCTAACTTCAGTAGCTACCTGCAACACAATACATATGTTGTTTTTTTCTTCTTGTCTAATGCTTTAAATCCAAATTATGACAACATCTATAGAATTACCGATGCTCTAACAGATCGGACTAGAGCCCCATGACAGGCAGCTGTGATGAAAACATAAGTGAAAGCAACTGCTGTCTTGTCATCTTTGCTGCAGTGCAACTCCTGAGACCAGAGGCCCCATGAGCACATCAAGCTGCTTCAGTGTGTTTTGATGATTTAAACACAATGAGTGCTGTAACCACTTCCTATAGCCAAGCATGCAAATGGATTTGACATCTGGATGTCAGCAAAATGTTATCCACCTTATGGAGAAAAACTTATTATAGCACTTGCCCTGTGAGCGCTCAAGAATTGCAGCTGTTTACAATAAAGTGAACTATTAAGTTATTTCTATTGATGTTCCAAGATGACTAAAGTTCAAGTGGTGGAATCTAAGGAAATTTATTAAAGGATCTCACTATTTTCTATTTTTAAGCTGCAGTTTGCAGAAAGGCAGTTAAAACATGGAACGTGTAATAGCCCCCACACACAGTTGGTGTCCCCAGGGGGAAATTCCTTTTCACAGCACTGCATCCATGCAAAAGACAATACACACAAAGAACAGTTCATACACAAAACACGCAGTAGAAAACAAGAGTCAAATTCCACACTCTGGCCTGTTCAATGAGACATTTTCTTCAGGGCCTCTGTGGTACCAGGGATCAGGCTGGTCCCAAAGCAACACCTCCTGCACCTTAGCGTGCTCTGTACCTTTGTTCTAAGAGCAGTGGGGTGAGGTCCTGTCCTGATCTAGTGAGATTGATTAGCCTGTAATGACCCTATTATTCTGTTCTGTTGGGACCTATTATTCTCGCAGCTGTGGTGGTAATTCATTTTAATTTGGCCCTGTTTTTAACAGATAACATGTTGAAGAAGCAAGTGTAACATGACAGAAGGAAGGATCATGCAGCAATTTCAGGCAGTAATTTATGTTCATGGATGACTGACAGTCGTGTGTGATATCTTTTTCAAATGTCACTGGTGTACTGGTTGAACCTGAGCTGATCATCCAGTGTTGATCCAAAGTATTTATAACATTTAAAACTGTCAAGATTTCCACTGTGTGGTTATTGATGAGAATGGGGTACTGTGATGAGGGCAGGTAGAAATTATTAACTGCTTTGCCCTAATATCGTTGAGATGGAGACTGTTATCCTCACACTGCAGAGGGAAGTGTGCAGTGATGTGGTTGTTGAGGAGGGATTTTTCTGTGAGCAGTAGAATAATGAGTATTTGAGGCTTGTGGTGGTAGACAACGGGCTGGTGCAGTCACTTGTGTAGAGTTTGTACAGGAATGGGCTCAACACGCATCCCTGTGGCACTCCAGTATTAGTAATTGTAGCTGCCCTCACCTTCTTCCATGCTGTCAATAAGGAAGCTGTGAATGAGGTGGATTAGATGGGAAAGGATGTTGAGCTGGTTCTGGATAATTAGATGCCTTTGGATGGTGTTAAAAGTGGTGCTTAAGTCCACAAAGAGGATCCAGGCAGCGTCACCTGATGAGTCCATGTGTTGAAGGAGGAGGTGCCACAGGCAAATTAGAGCTGAGCTGGATCCAGCTGATGAGTGAAAACTGGCAAACACATCATGTAAAAGAGCATGGTGCTCTGAATGTGCAAAAGGGCAGTTGTATTTCACAGTTTTGCTGGCGAAGCAGTTCTTCTCCTCTTGACTTGACACACATTCAATAAGTACTAATAGTCAGCCAAGCCCAGAAAACTTCTTTTAAAATATTGTGTAAAATGTTTAATTCCATATAATATAGCTGCATTCAACACTACTTTTTGCACACAGTGAGAGTTTTTGTGAGTTAAATAGAGCAGAGTAGAGTGCTGCAGCGGGTAACCCGCGAAAATGATTTGAAAACAGGTAGAAAATATATCTACGTAAATTCACGGGTATGGGTAAAAATAAACAAAATGCAGGCAGGCAGTGGTTGAGAACAAAATACATTTGTTAATCATTAAGGAGAAAGCACAAATGTAAATATATATATATATATACACGGGGTGAAGTTGGCTTTTGATTCCAGTCTCTGATTCGGCGGCTGGGGGGAAGTCAGGGGGATACCGATGGACGATACCATTGTGCTGATTCCTCATTCTTTTAACTTCTTCCTATTGTGACAGTGTTGTTAAGCATTATATGAAAACTTCTGGAAGCTGTAGAGCAACATTTGGATTTATAAAACTGTATATAAGCCTCCCATGGTTTGTGAACTACTCGCGACCACTTTAATTTTCGAAACCACTTGATCAACTAGTTAATCCCTGTGAGACCACAGTCTCTGAAAAACACAAGTTCTGATTTGTGACATTCCTATTCTATTTGTGAAATTGCAATTAAGGAGACTTCACATGACTTTTGCCACATGGGCAGTATATTATGGGTTTCTTTTCAAAACCACAGTGTCTAGACACTCTAAACCTCAATTAGTTTATCCCTGTGAGACCACAGCCTCTGAAAAAACTCAATTTCTGATTTGTGACACTATGATTCAGTTTGTGAAAATGCAATAAAGGGAAATTTCACTCGATATGTACCTGCAGGAGCCATCATTACCACTGCCAAATTGAAATCCTTAACAAAATGTAGCCGGCACCTTGATTTTCCAAATACTCAAAAAATGTACTTGTGCTTGAAGGTGAGGTCGGTAATGTTTGCCAGAGACATTTTTTGATAATATTATTAGAAAATCTCTTAACATCCAAATAGCTACTAATGTTCTAATTGTTTATGAAAATAAGTGCAAAAATGTGGTGTTTGTTGCCCCATTTTTTAATAAATACAACCAATCATTTCACCAGCGTTGCATGCAATGATTGCCTACCTGTCTGCTTGTCTCACCCTCTTTGACAAGCCTATGTGCATGACCTCTTCTCGCATAAGCGTTTGGCATGACCGTGGTCTGTCTCTAAGACATGTGGAATTATTGCAGATAGCGATTCAGGGTTGCTGCTCATCATGCAAGAACAGCATTGAAAGCACATGCCCAATTTCAGTGTTCAGCGGTTCTTAAAACAGCTAACAGCGGCCAAAAGAATTGTACTGAGCAAGAGGCTGCGTGAAAGTAAGTGTGAGGCCCAGCTTTTGAAAGTTGGATGAAAATGTTGAAAGGGCTCACAAGTCAAGATGGTTGCTAAATTTTTGTTAGACAAGTGTGATCAGACTGTTCAGTGTTCTATGCACATGCACTGATAGGTTTGTGCTGTCAACACCAAGGCAATGCAATATGCTCTGCTGGTGTCTTCTGACAGCAGTGAGGCGATGCACGTTCATGAGCTCTGGGGGAGTGGATTTGGTTGGATACATTACAGTAAAAAAGAAAGGAGAAAAAAAGGATTACTGATTATTGAGTAACCTGGTAAGTAAAAACATTTGATCAATCCAAGTGGTTGCTGAGCTTTTAGTTAACGTGAAGTGCGTTTAATGTCTTTCCCAAGTGCACCACATTAAACGAGTAAAGAGTCTTGCTCTTGTGCTCAGTTTTTAAATTATGCACCCATTTTCTCTGAACTGAACTGAATTACTCACAATAAAACCACAATGTCAGAATTTGAAAAGATAGAGGTTCTGAATTTCAAATTCTAAAACAGTACAAAAGAATTTGGGGAATTTGTTTTTGTTTTCATTTTTTTTTTTTTTTTTTTTGGTTTCTGACAAACTACTAGTCTGAATTTCATGAATTCAGACTAGCAGTTTGGTAGATCAGAATAATGTCAAACATACAAATGATATTTAAGTGAAACTTTATGTTAACATTGCACAATAGGGCATTTTGTTTTGAAGGAATAAATGCCATTAATCTTAAAAATACCATGACTCCATACCACAGTCCACAGGCAAGGCCACCAACTATCCAGTTACTCAATTTTTCTACAGAAAGTGGGCATTATGAAATATTTATGGTGAGTATTTACATGAGCATGTGTCATGTCATTGCCACAATTATGACAACAATTTAAAATAATTTAGTATATCCAGATTGTGGCTTCTGTTGAGCACAACCATTTTGACATAATAGTAACAGTTTTGGAAAAGTATGCAGCCTAATGTTTGTGGTTGGTCTCTAGTTTTATTTAAGTTATCATCCCGGGCTTGGAGCAAGACAATTACTGAAACCATGATAAAATGGGGATGACATATTATGAATGCCTTCCCAAAAACACAAGTCTAACTCGTTGTGCAAGTGCAGTACAGTGCATACAGTGAGGCACAGTGAAATTTGCAACACAAGCAAGCATGTAATCATCATTAGAACACTTGACATTTGTAACTTTTCACCCAAAGCACCAGGTTCACAGGTTCATACAGTCATCAAAAGGATGGATTTTTTTCTCCATGTGGACATACAGTATATGGAGTGTAGTAGGTGGGTCAAATAGAAAAATCTATGAGGGTTCATGAGCCATTCAAAATATTTATCGCTTAATGGCTGCAAATAATTTCAATATAATGTATACGTATATATAAAAGAAAACTATTCATGTGCATCCCTTACTTTCAATTTATTTTGGCATGATTTTAATCAGTTCCAGACCAGTTTTGTATGCACAGACCAGTGCATACAAAAGCAAGTATATGGTAACCTGGCTGGACATAGAAAAAGTTATAAAACAATGGGGAGATATGGGCAACTTTTCTGAGAGATCCATCATAAATGTAGCAAAAACATGTTTCCCAGCATACAGTGCACAAAACACAGATTCATAGCCCTACTATGCCAATACTTTGACATGGTAACTGTAAAAATATTACTGAAATCCTGTTAGCTACAAGGTATAGCTGACTTAACTCATGTGTCATCTAGCTTCGTCCTTCCTCCATTTCTTCTTTTCCCACCAACTTTGACTGTCTGCCACAGTTCTCTTTTCAACCTGTACCTTGTTACCTGGTCTTGCTTTATATATAACATCCTGCTCCCTGTCTTTGCCTGTTCATTGTTGTACCTTGAGCCTAAATTCCAGCCCTTTGGTCCTAGTGCTTTTCTAGGTACTTTTCTGGTGTTGTTTTTGTATAGCCTATCCTATCATTTGATCTTGGTTTCTGAACATTGCCTGTTTTTTCAGACTGCGGATTATTTGCCTGTGCCCTTTTGGATTTGTCTGTTTATTTCAGGTTCTTGCCTGATGTTGACCTCAGCTTGCCTGAACAGACTGTAAGCCTGGGGTTTATGGAATTCATTAGACTAATTAACAGTAACTGTACCTCCAGTCTCTGCATCTGGCTCACTTCTTTCTAACCCAAATGTAACATATGCACTAGTCCAGACTACCAAAATGATTAAATCATTAAGAAATAAATAGACAGCAAAAACAAGTATGCTCTATGCCTAGAAAACCAAAATCTGTTTCGACAGCCTCCAAACCCTTTTTATTTGTGTTGGTACATGTTGCAGCATGCACATGCACATGCACACACACAAACTTCCTTTTTTATCCATTTCTGCCTTAAAATATTACCACTCTCCATCTTAATTTCTGACTTTGTGTGTGGATCCCATATACTGCTGCAGGCCTCAGCCAAGTGAGGCCATTTGCTTTTCTAACATTATTCCAACATTGACTTTAAATTAAAGGCCAAAAACAAAATAGTTTGATGGTTTTAAATATTTTGATGCTGTAAAAATAGCCTAAACATGAGCTGAACCATGAGTGTAAATGCACAAGCAGATGCACAGTACAGTTTGGATAGGAAGTGAGTTCAAAGGCTCCAATGCTGGCTGCATGATATCATCGGTGGAATATCTGGTATATTTTGGCTTAATCCTTGAATATTGAGAGGAAGTGGATGTGTGTCATTCACCATGTAACTATACACAGTGTACACTGTGATGTATGGTTAGTTCAGTAGTTTCAGTTACAAATTTGGCAAATCTCTTTTATGGTAGCTATATTGACCTGACATTGCAGGTAACCACAGGTGTAATCGATACATTTTTTTTAAATTTTTGGTGGACCTTGGTGCTCCGATCACCAGTTGCTAAAGCTGGCTATTGGGAATGGAATGTTACCCCTCTGGTAAGGAAGGAACCTGAGCTTGTGCAGGAGTTTGAGAGATACTGGCTAGATATAGTTGGGCTCACTTCGACACACAGCTCCGGTTTGGAACCCAATTTCTTGAGAGGGGTTGGACTCTTTTCTTTGCTGGAGTTTTTCCAGGTGAGAGGCAGAGAGCAGGTGTGACACTAAAGCAGTCCATTGCGGTGAAGAGAGAGCTGAGCCAGAAGGTGAAGCTCTCAATTTACCGGTCTACTACTCTCACCTATGGTCGTGAGCCTTGGGTAGTGACCAACAAAATGAGATCGTGAATACAAGCGGCATAAATGAGTTTCCCTCGCAGAGTGGCTGGGCTCAGCCTTAGGGTACGATGAGGAGTTCAGACATCTAAGAGTAGCTCGGAGTAGAACCGCTGCTCCTCCGCACGAAGAGGAGCCAGTTGCAGTGATTCGGCCATCTGGTTGAGTACCTCCCGGACGTCTCCCCGGGAATGTGTTTCGGGCATACCTATCCAGGAAAAGACCCTGGGACAGACCCAGGACACACTGGAGAGATAATATATCTTGGCTTTATGTTTTGGTGTCCCCCCCAGAGGAGTTGTTGGAAGTGGTTGGGGAAAGGAGCCAAAGTTTCAATATAAATCAATCAATATAAACAAATAGCACATATTGAATACAACATGTTGAAAAGATCTGTAAGTGCTTAACTAAATGCCAATGAGAAGAGGTGACCCATAACCATAATTTAAAAGATTCAAGGGACGTGCAC
Source organism: Mola mola (assembly GCA_001698575.1). NCBI lineage: Eukaryota > Metazoa > Chordata > Actinopteri > Tetraodontiformes > Molidae > Mola > Mola mola. The sequence goes on from KV751326.1 coordinate 1,355,742, forward strand.
ATATACCAAAAGGTATTGAATTCCACAGAACAGGTGTGTTGTGGCCTAGAAATATTGAACATATATACTCTATATGCCTTGAGTCATAATAAATAGGACATCTACAGTAATAATACAGTATATATTCATTTAATTTTGTGTTTAATAAATGTTATTTTTGTACTTCATTTTGCCTTATTCCATTATTTATACAAAGAAAGAAAGAAGAGGAAAGAAAGAAAGATACTTTTCAGCTTGGATTTGGGAACATCCAGGACGATTAAATCGGCTGCTATCAGGGACATGAACGAGTTCAAATAAGTAGGTTTGGGCCAACTCCTTTAAGGCCTTAACCGCAAATAAAAGAATCTTAAAATGATTCCTAAAGCAGACAGGAAGCCAGTTAAGAGTGGAGAGGACTCCAGTTATATGTTCAAATTTTATTTGTACCGGTCAGAAGACGAGCAGCTGCCTTTTGGACTAGCCGGAGACAGTTTAGAGCTGACTGTATCAAGTCAGTTAGTTAAGCTGAATTAAGTAAAATTTCCATATACAGTATGGTGTCTTATGTGAACAGTCACTTATTCAAAACATGAATGGACATATAGGCGACCCTGTATAGGCCCTACTTAAGTGATCTAAAATACACAGTCTACTCCATGCAATGGTGAAAAATGGGCCACAAGGCACAAAGATGTTGTCATTAGTTACAACTATTCTTCCTTAGGTGTTTTTTTGGCATAACATAATTCACTGTCAATCAGTCAGTCAGCCACTGCGAGTGTTATCTCAAAGTTTACTCAGGGCCCATTGTTATTTAAACATCATCCCCCATCTTGTTGAGGTATAGTTATGCGTGCTTTAGCTGGAGGACCATGTTTATCTGGCATCCCCTAATCTGCCGCCCCACAAAGAATTCCATTTGAATCTGTGAGAACAGATTAACTGATCTTTAACTGAGGAGGAGTACAGTTGCTGCGTAAATTGCAGTCAGTAGATAAGGTCATAAACCAGCGACTGCTTTTAATTAGGAAACGGGAGATGGCATACAAAGTCCTGTCTGGAAGCATCTTACAGTTTAACATAACTGCTTCGTGTGGAAACACAATTGTGAAGAATAAAAATAAGCTTCCAAAATGGTTAATTTTGCAGGGAAGGTGATTGTCACAAAAACAACAAAGTGACATAGCTGACACACTGAACTCAGAGTCTGAATTGGTCCCATCTGGCTGTCGATTTAGGGCCAAAGGCCAAAGGGCAAACCGGAACATATACAGGAGGTCTTTTATTCCCCATCCCATACAGGCACTGAACGCTAAAGGACTGCAGTAAGGAATTGTTCTACCTAATTTAATTTGACTTATTCCTACCTGTTGCTGCTGTAAATTTGCACAGTTTTTAAGTGTTGTACGTTTTTATGGGATGTAATGTGGTGGGTGTCATATGTTTTAATGTTCTGATGATTTTCTGTGGCATGGCTGTATTTTAATAACTGGATGAGGTTAATACAAATTGCCACTAAGGAGGGCAATTAAGTGAATCAATCAATCAGTCTATCAATCATTGCTCAATCTGATGAATAATACAGATTAAGAAGTACGTAATACATCGCAAACAAGTGATAAAGCACTCACTAGAGGGTATACCTCTGCCACCTGTATGAATTGCCCTAGAAAAAAAAGTCACTTACATACCACCGGTCTGTGTTTGCTGAAATTAGGTTGTTTTTTTTTGTAGATGTGTGTATTTTTAATCTCTGCCAAAATCAATTTGATCAATCTATCCTTGGGTCATATCCACAGTAAATTTCCTCCATTTCTGTTCTCAACTTTTTGAGTTGCGTTGGTAATATACTATAATCATGAATGTGAACCTCCAGATTTGTTGGCGGCGTTAATGTGGAAAATATGACCTGCATTGATAAAACATGCAACAATGATACAAGTTTCCTCAGCCAGCTAAATGGTACATGTTGAAATCTGTCAATGATCTTCTGCGTTCATATCCAGATTTATATTACCCTGGAAATTTATGATAAGAATGAAGCTGCATTACAAGCTCATAAAATCCACATTATGAATAAGTTAGAATTCTAGCCAGTAGGTAAATATACAGTCTAACATTGTACACTGAAGGTGCCTGAAGGTATATTTGCAGATAACTTTTAGGTTCCATTAGTGTCACTCACAGTAAATACCATCTCACCACTGCTGGCATCTACAGTTGCGTCCCAGGAGATAATAAATGTTAACTTACTCTGACACATACAAAAAAAATGGAACAAGAGATATATTAGGTGCTAAAGTACAAGATCTTACAAGTGTAGATATTCAGCTTGAGCTGTTAATGATCATGAAACATGGCCATCACATGATTCGAACTACTAAATTCTTTGGGGAATGTTATTAATATGTGCTTTCACTGAGTGTGATGTTACAACATGCAGATACCCTACCTATTAAGTCCTGGAGGAACATTCGAATAGGGATCTGACAGACAAGCCTATTCAGGAAAATGAGAATCTACTCATCATCCAAAACAATCTGATTTATACAAGTACAAACACTTGAGGCTTTTACTGCGGCTAATAAGCACGGTATCACGTTGAGCTCTTATTATGTGCCTTTAATGATTGACCTCTACTATACATTAAATCTTTTCCTTCTGTTGTTAAACATGCTGTTTTGTGAAGCATTTTTAGATGTTCTGAAGCTTTATCTTAGGGCTTTGACCATAAGTCATAAATCAAATAAAGTGATGAAACATGGAGATGAAGAAAAATGTTCAGTTGATGAAAATTGTCTGTCGAAGTCATTCTTGGTACTCATCAGAAGACATTCTCCATTCATGTTAATCGCATCAGCTTGTGTTTTCTTTTAAGACGAAATATTTGCGTTTGCTTTTGATTTTGACATGACAGTTATCCCTTTGAATGTAGTTTTAAAAATGTGTATGTTATTCATGTGTGTCTAAAACCCTACATAAATATGTAAATTCTTTGCTTCTGTTAAGAAATGTACTCTGGGACTTGACAGACAGCCTTAAAAAAAAACTGATGACCCCTGATAAGAGATTGATTATAACTGCAGTTGCCTCGGTTGGAGCTCATTTGTCTCTGCCAACTTCCACGAAACTATAACCATTTAATTTTCTTCAAAACGCCTGAAAAAAAGAGAGCGAGAGAGAGAGAGAGAGAGAGAGAAGTACTATTTTTAAGCACATGACATTAAATAGGCTAATCACGATTAGAATTTGCTTCATTGGGCCTGGCTGGGTGTGGTTTGGTCAGATATGATCGTCAGTGGTACATGTAATTATGTGGAATCTCCTGTTTCCCGACGGGTTCTCACCCACCTCAAGGCAATGAGGAAAAAAAAAAACAGAGAGAAACTACAGAAACATCTTGTGATATATCCAAAAGATTAAAAAAAAAAAGTAAAAATAGTTCAGCTGTTTGTCATGTCTGCTTCAGTCACTAAGAGTGAGAAAATGATAAAACGCGTGTTCATTCTTCTGTTACTCTCTACTTTTTCAGCACAAAAAAATTAGAGAGAATTTATTCGTCTGTAAGCACCCATTTAATGCTGAAGTTGCTAAGTGTGAGCGACCGTTCAAATAGAAACACCCCTCACATTCCACACTTGACTGAACCAGTGTTTGCATGTTACTCCTTCCTCGAGATAAGAGTCAAACTTTCAAATGTTATGAAAGACTTGTAATTTACCATTGTGGTGAAGAATCCTACAGATTCATGCTGCAGGGGAGCAATTCTTTATCTTGAGCTTTTGTCAAAAAACTAACAACAACTCATCATCCTTAGAAGCCAAGCACTTGGAGCGTTTGAACAAACCTGCAGGTGCGAATAACTTGAGGTATGTAGATACTAAATTGTAGATGGTGTACTCAATTTACTCCAATCAAAGGGTTGTATTATTAAATGTGCAGCACACATAAACTAGGCTTCATACTGAGTTAAAAACTAGTTGGTTTATTGGTAGAAACTAAGGAGGCACAAAAATAAAGAATGTTTTTTTTCTATAGGTCCTGCACTGAGGAGGCCATGAATGAAGTTGTCAACACCTCAGGCAGAAATTCATGCAAGATTCTTTCGAAGCACTTAGGGGTAATGTAGAGTTAAAGATCTGGTTCTTTCTGGTGCAACTCACGGCAAGCTATTCTTCTCTGTTAGTCAGGCAGAGGAGACATACCATTTGTTTTGAGAAAGTTTCGTTTTTATGCATATAACTGAAAGCCATCTTCGACAGTCTCCTGTGAAATAAAAGTCACTAAACTAAAAGAACCCTTCTAACATACTAATTGATTATGGCTCCTCCTCCAGCATGGAAACAGAGTTAAAAGGAGACATTCCAATGTCCGTACCCCACATTGCATTCATTCACAACTCATGACAATTTTATTTATTTATTTATTTACTTTTTTTCAGGGTCCACCTACAAGGTCAGAGGTTTTATCCGGGGAGACAGAATGGCTATTAATGCTTTGGTCCTTCATTTTGGTCCCTTTACTGGAACAAGTCAAGCAAGTCACCGCCGTTTACATGCTTTCCTTGAGTGACAATGCTGGTGGGGTAACATGTACAGTCTAGCATCTCTGTTTGCACTGATCCATCAATTTGAAAGCAACATTTTGTTTTCTCGGACAGTAATTAAATTATAAAGTGTTTTTGAATGCATAATGGAGTGCCCATGAGGGACTATTACTGTAGCTACTGGAAATTAAACGATTACCAGACCTACAGTACACTCCAACTGCTTTAAATGTATAACATCTCATCATACTACAAGAAATCAAACTAAATATCTTTGTGGTTTCTTCTACTGGTTTCTGCAAGATAATTATATTTAATAGATATCTGCCTTTAGAGCTCACCACTTTGTTCATATAATGATTGCATAATTAGACATAGTGCTTGTTTATCTTAGCACACACTGGAAAGACGTAATGAAATTAAATGAACGAATTGGAACGGTTGCAGTTTTTGAAGTAAATCAATTATTGTTAACAATGTGGGTCATAAGTGCTTCCATACTTTTACATTTTAACTTTTTACTTTTGATTAACCTGGACTTTAAAAACAAACAAACGGTGTGCCAATTTGCAAATTCTTTAATTAAAAAAACTCCCCAATTCAAGTGATAAATGATCACCTCTTTTGAAAACCAAACAAGTTTTGCAGCGTTTTAAAGACTACTTTTACAGAAAGAGTCGAAAAACAGCTCAGTAGAGGTTCTGTCAGAATTTACAAGCTTGATGCAGTTTCTTGCCACTGGGTTGCCAATGTTGCCAAATATTTTCCAGATGTTTTACTACATTTAATTTGGAAAGCAAATAAGCTATTTACATGCAACATTAATAAAGTAAAAACATGATGTGATTATTTTTCATGATCATATGGTTTGAAAAAAAAAAAACCCTCAGATGCAGGTTATGTTTCAAAAAGATAAGCGATTTTAATGGATCTTCATATCTTAATAACATTTCTTTCTGTATACATTGTTGACAAAACCAATACTGCAAACTTAATACAAAGATTATGATGGAAGATCAGTCGATAACATCCAACCCGACAAATACAGTTATCGAACAACACAGTATATTCAAAGTTGCTTTTTTCGGAATTTATTCACCAAATCCTGACTACCATGTGCTAAAAAGACAAGAATAACGACTTTGGAATGCAATTGGTATGTTACAGTAACAGTTCCATGTTTTCTAACCAGAACTAAACACAGGATACACGCAGGATATCAGCATGTTATTATCATGATGTTATCATGTCTGGAAATGCTTGCATGACCAGGGCAGTTGTTATTGTCTTTCAGTTATCAGGACCCACCAAAAATTTAAGGCATGGTACAAAACTTCTATCCATATAATGAACCAGAACACATTCAACAAACTGTAAGCCACGAAAAGGGGCCCTGAACCTGCCGTTGCATAGTCAGGATGGCTGCATTAAAATATTTCCCAGGGTATACTGTGGGAATAAGGCCTTTCTCTCTGAGCACTATTATTGGTGTTCACTGCAAAAGGTTTATATGTAGCCTCGGGGGAAGCTTATTGGGAGTAGACTTAGCGTGAAATCCAGGATGATAAGGGATATTAGGGTTTCAAGGGGTCCAGTATGTCTCATGTCTTATGATGGGAAAGGTGTGTACATGGCAGGGGTGCAGCGCTGTGATTTGAAATATATTCTCCAATTTACAACAACTTAACTTATGTGTTCAAAAGAAATAACAAAAACAGTTTAAAAATGTACATATTATCAAGAAAATGTACGTTTTTGACAAGAAAATGTTAATATTACAATGAAGAGTTTAACCTTGTACCTAACCTTATCATTTTTGTTACATCAAAGATAAGATGATTACATTGTGATGTCGTGATTAAAGGAAAATCGGCATGAAAATTTGTTGAACAATTTTGTCCGGAGATACTTCCATCCTCTGCGAGCTGTGTTTGCCATTCCTCATTTAAAGTATAGCAAATTATAATCAGCAAATTATTTAGCCATGGAAAAAAATGTATATACTGTATGTATATTTCATCAAAGAATTTACAGGCTGCCATTTAAAATTGATTATTTACGGTACAATGCACAAACTCACGATAAAGACATATATCATATATCAGCGTAACACGAGAGTAGCCCTGAGAATTGAAAGCAAGCACATGATTGGACATGGTGCAGGTTTGCAGCTCAGCAGGGGGACACGGGGTAGATCTGGAATGGAATGCTGACAGTCAAAAACCGGGATCACGTGAATAACACGTCCATGAGCTAGCAATCACAGCAAAACATTGGTTGAAGCACCGCAGGTGACCTTGTGCAAATGACACACAATAAAAACCCCAGGCTACGTAGCTGTGCACCTCCCTACATTGTACTCTTTCTGCCCAGACTAGGAGAAGCTGAGGCTTTCCTATGAAAGAATTTCTCTGGGTTTGACTTTTACCACATCCTGGCTTAATACTTTACATCACAGTGGTGAATATTCTTGGCGAATATGTTCCTGACCAGAAGAAAAGAATAAATATTTTCATGTAAGAGCATAGGAAAAATACAGAGTGACAACTACCAATAAAAACAGGATTTATGTTATAGTCTGTGGTAATACAACAGAAAAGTAACCCCACTGGTGTGTAATTGTCACGCACTGCCAGTTCTTGTATTCCAAGGAGTACAGCTAATGTGAAATGGTCTGTATTTAAATGTTGATGGTATAGACTGGGTGATGCTTGCCAGCAAAGGTCAATTTCATCAAACAGCATTTCTGACAAGATATCGGGCCATGCATCCTCCAATTCCCTTATATGGTCCCATTCTATTTTCTGGTGCATCAACACATAGAAAATATGAGATATATGAATGTACAGAAAGTTACACATAAATACGTAATATACATTATGTACAAAGTCGAGAACCAACCACTTGTTAAAAGAATATATTGTCTATAATTCCCATGTTTTTCCCCCACAAAGACCAATTCGACACCAACCCTCAGCAAAGTTGAAAATTCTTTGGCTGTTATACATACTCATTAAAAAAGGATTACTTGATTTAAAGTTAATCCATTCAAATGTCAAAAATGTAACACTGACTTTAAGAACCTAGATGTGTCAAAATGGTCGACATGTCAGATCATGGGTATGATCAGCATCGTAAGTGAATTTCACCTTAGGGGCTTTAACAAAATTTGACAATACGTGCATTAGTAATTCAATGATTAACACACTTTGTCATACAAAAGCGATATTACATTCATGTTCTACATGCTATTAGGTTACATGTTTAATATTTCCTCTCTCTCTGTCAGACATGCAATACACCTTTTTCACAACAGCCATTTTGGCAAGAAATAGCAGGTTAGCGCAGGTGTTCCCAGTGATATCCCCTGAAGTTCTGTTCCATTCAGGTCAAACAGAGCGCACTTGCTGCTCTCTGTGCGTATTGGCCCATTAGAAATGCTCTGCAATGCTAAATGGAACAGAGCCTTCATAAATTTTATTAATTATACCTGTGATTACCCGCAATTTCATGTCAATATGGCTGCCATTGAAAGGGTCCATTATGGTAACTATATTACATCCACCACTGACAACAACAAGGCCTAAACTTTCACTCCCATAATACTATTGATGGAATGTAAATCCTCTTCATGTTACATAAAATAATGATCCTATAAACAAGAATAATTAAAATGGTCTTTATTGTGTGTACAATGTAAAACATTATATGTGTCTGGAAAGATTTTTAATGATGATCCATTTATCCTGTACTGAGCAGCATAATAAACAGTCACAGGAAAGCTTGTTTGGACCAGAACATTGACATATTTAAAGATGGATGACATCCTACCAAGGTACAAAATTAAGCCAAAATCATGGCAGCATTAGCTGCCAATCATTATGTTTCACCACCTTGTCAAAGCATCAAACAACAATATAAAACCAAACTTGAACATTCATCAAGATTATAAGAATTACATACTGGAAAAAAACATCTTTTGGAAAATTGTACCAGGGTTCATTTCGTAAATGGAAACTGCAAATAAAATGTTCATCGACGTCAAACAATGACAATGCTGAGGAACTAACGAGATATAAACAGCAATTATCCTGGACGTGTTCTCACTTCTTTGTCATCAGAAGGAGCTTAATGTCAATAACAAAATGTACATTTATTTTCCCTGATGAGATTAAAATGGTCAAATATGTGTCTATTTTGTATGTCAAATTTATTTCTTTTTTAAAAGTGCATCAATGTCACTGATGACGAGGGCAGATTGATGTGACTTGTGTACAAACCAACAAGTTAATGACAGTATGGCTTCAACACATTAAATAAGTTTGAAAATATGTATATACATCCTTTGTAATGTCCACGATGTAGAAAGGGAAATACATTGCATTGTATATTACTTATCGCTGCCGCATTGTTAAACGCCTGCTATTTTTTTTTTTTTTTTTTTTTCCTTGGACAATCAACACGGAATCAGGCTCAATCCCTTTTACGTACTAAATGACAAATTGTTCAGGCACCAGTGTGCTCGCATCGGTCCTAACAGCAAGCATGAGCTATAGCTTTGAGGAAGATCCTGGTACCTTTAAAGAATGTTTACATTGGATCCAAGAATGCTTGGCAGTATGTAACGCTGTTAAAATTGGTCATATTATATTTATACAAAACTATAAATACTGAAAAGTAAACTGTTATCCCATTGTAAGCTCCAGGGCACACTAAAGCTTGTACCAAACGTGCAACGTCTTGGGATGCCTCTTCCTATTAAACTTGATTTACACGGGAAATGCATCCAGTGTAATGTAAGCGCATGGAAAGCAAAACTACAGGAACTAACAAATACTTGTCTACTTGCTATTTTCTTGGTCCCTTTTCGCTTTTGAGAGCGAACCACATGATTTTTGCTTTGTGTGGGTGCGTGAGACGTGACGCTGCCTTACAGCAACAAAGCTATATGGTTTTTGTATGAGGAGAGCTATCAATGCTCTCAGTTGACGATTAATTATACCAGGTGAAAACATTTCAATAGGAAAAATAAATATATTGTCAACAGGGACGGTCGACAATAGTGAAGACAGAGAGAGTGAGAAGTCTGGAAGGATTCAAATATTGGTCCGTGGCTCCAGAATCAAGTAACATAATCACTCAACTGTAGAACTGTTTTATTACCGTTCATTTTAGTAGTAGTAGTATAGCTTCATGTGATTCTACATTTAAACCACAGACTGGTTAGACCTTGAACAACATAGCGTTTATTCTCTCCCTCCAAGGTTCACTGAATTTAGAAAGGCAAGATTATATTGACTGGGGAGTGGTGATTTGCTTAAGCTTTCATTAAAAAAAAAACTTATTACCTTAAAGGATAGAGCTGCTATAGCTCTGTGTTTTTCTCATTGAGTGTAAGCCCCATTACAAAACCTAAACCTGAACTGAGCCTGTCTGAATACTTTCTATCCTCCCTACCCTGGGTCTTCCCTACCCTCAAACCATGCATGCCCATTTGTTTGTAATGAAGTTGCAAGTCTGTAAAAATGAGTCACATATGTAGCCTTATCTTTAACTAAAGCTGATTAATTTCCTGTAACAGCACTGCAGTTTAAAGCAAATGTTATATAAACATAGGCAAATGGCGAATATTGGGAACTATTTTCAGCTGCGTATTATTATGTGTGCTGTGCACTCGTGGGCATTTGTGGCAGCAGGATGGCCAATGTGGGATTCACTTAAGATACAATAGTGAGTTTCCATGTTTATGATGATGAGGGAACATATCATCCACTGCAACAGTGTGGCTCATTATTGTGTCTTATAGTTTGAGGATAACAGAGGATGACTTGGACAAAACAGCACAGAGAGTAAATTAAATTGGAGCAAAGTTACATGGAACTGTCTAAGTTTTTGTAATAAATGTTGGCTAAACTCAACTATAGATGGTCCAATCAGATCGTGGCGGCCTAAATGTGACGGGCAATTTCTACAGACTCACAGACTCAGACTTACTTCGACAGAAAAAAAGCACAACTAGTATGATCGATAGCTTGGAGATGGATGGATAGATATATCTTAAGACATAAAAACATAAAAAGTGATATGAGTAGAATGTGAAAACTCAAACGGTGTGAATGCTTTCAGAGTGACTATAAATAGTCTCATCAATCAAAACTCAATAATCCATCAGACAGACAGTCAAAGCGTATCCCTTATTTCAGTTTACATGGTTATAAAGGTGAGACAACCCTATGCCACATGTGGCTCTGACTTTTAATGGGTTCCCCTGTGGAACTGCCAGATGGATACAAGCTAAAACTTATTGCTATGAGTCAAGTGTAGTCCAAAAAAAGATCAAGCTTGATTGAAGAAAGCAAGCTGTCTATTATGTTACGGGGAAAATAATCCTCATGTCACTCTGAAGGAGAGGAAGAGACAGCCTCAGGACATCTCTATCAAGCTCGGCCTGATAAAACTTGCTCCAAAAGTTATGATGCGCAGGAATGTCAGCATCATCCAACTCCAAAGCTCTTTTCCTGAATGGGAGTGTACCTGTGAATGCAAGACTCTCGAATGGAGTGCGAAAGGGTCGAAGCAGAGGGAAGCGTCCGTTTCCCCAGGGAGAGGAGCAGAGGCCGGGGATGAGTTGAACTGGTCATCCATGCCCGGGGTCTCTGTGGAGACTGTTGCCAGACTCTGTCCACACGGGCCTTTGAAGAGAACATTTCACGTTAAAACTTATGATATTGAGGGCCAATCTGGTCTGTTTTCATAGAGGTATAGAACCACAAGAAAGAATTTTATTGACCGCAAGAAAAGATGTTTGAGTGCAGGATCAATTACGAAAATTAAGTTTTTTTCTAAAAAAAAAAAATCAAATCCCACATCAATGTTTAATTTCATATCATATATGGTTACAAATACTTAGTGTGCATGAGTTGAAAACACAAATAACCTCACAAAAATGAAATGAAATGAAAATTACCTTTATTGTTCGTTCTAATCTATTCATTGGCATATGGCATTGCATATTCAAGCAAATAGGCCTATAGAAAACTAAGGTTAGTGATGATATGCACACCCCATGTTCTACCAACTGTTTACAATTACAAGTGCTTTACTTTTTCAGTGCCAATCAGTATTAAATAGCTTATATGTATTGGTGTAAAAAAAAAATGCAGAAAGTCACTTTTTTTGGATCACACTGACCTTGACTGACAAAAAACACAGCATCTGGGGTCTGAGCCAAGCATGGTACAAACGCAGCGCTGGGTCTTTGCCTCATCATGTTGAGCTGCTTTTCCTCCAGCAGCACGTCTGATTCGCTGAAGTCCTCTGTAGCTCGACATTCCATAGGGCACAGTGTGTCTGAGCAGTTAAAACAAGCAGAGATAATGTGTGAATATTTTATTGCAGACACCATAATCAGTTCAAATTGAAAATATTGCACCGGTTTAGAAATCAATGCCAAATCTGAGCGCAAATGCAATGTAATCTTATTAATGAACACAAAATACATTTTTAAAGGTTTCTGCAAAGATACACATTCAAAAACAACTGAACGGTTTATGTGTGATTTGATGTGATATAAGATTGTCCAGGAAACCCTGATTGACTGCATCAGGCTCACATTTAACATTCTGATATAAACGGAATATTTTGGAAATCGCTAATGAATAAAATGCCACCTGAAAAGTTGGTTTAGGGCTTGTTAAATAACTTTAATACATCAAATCCCCAAGTCTAAGTCCATCTGTCACTACATACTTAAACCGTCTGGTTACTAATGTCAACATATTTTCAGGTTGGCATCATTTCTCTTGTCTCCATTTTCTTTTTCTTTTCCCCCTAGTTTTCACCACCTGTTATGGATTTTGTAGAAATACAAAGGTAGCTTTACGGGCACGAAAGTCTTACAGAGTAAGCAGGAAGGAGAAACTGTTCTTAAAACAATCTGAGTATCAATTTGAGTGGGATTTGTAAACATTTGAGAGGAAAGACTGGCAATGTGCTGCAGGTACGGTATATTGTTGCAGGCCAACCCAGAAATTCACATCAGCTACATTCGCTCAAGAGAAATTAAATGAATGTATTTCTTTCAAACAAGCTGTGCGGCAACCAACAGTTCAGATTATTTACATGTTCCCCATGTTAATCATCTCGAATTAACATATAATGATCTACAATGGCCAGATAGGTTATAAACAAACAGTTACAAAATACACTGAACTTCCCACAGAACTAATAAACTAAACTGCTAAATAAACAAAAGCACAAAAGTTTGAGATAGAATAGTCTGCAAGAGTATAAGCAGAAACACAACAAAGCCATAAAGACGGATTTGATGATTTTCAATGATTTTTTTTATCATTAGAGGCATTATTTGATGACACACATGGTAGGTCCCCATACTTTTTTATGACCCCAAGCCAGAGCTGATAACTTTTCAACCACAGCAGTAGCTCCCAGTGTGAGAAGTTTGCAATGACAATAGGAAACCTCCCTAAGGGCGCCCTGTCTGACACTACTCATTCCCGATAGTGTTGCATGCATGATTCTTGTGAACACTTGAGTTTCCCAGTGATAGTCATAGAAGAAAATGAAGAGGAGTCATCCAGCTGGGAGTGAAAAAGAAAGCAAGACAGAGATAAAAACACAATTGTAATAGGTATTTTGACTTGAAGTTATTTAATTTTTTTCATATTTCTAAATTTGAAAATCACAAAGTTTTGAAAGTTCTTTTTATTTATATGTTGAAAATAATGCTAATGTGAACTTAAATTCATGTCAGAGTCTTGAATTGCCACTGGTTATGGTGACTTTAAAAGTAGCCCTGCGGTCTGTTTGTCTCTTAGCCTTTTGTTAAGACACATGTGTGCTGCACAAATCACAGTGTATTTTATGACATAGAACGAAATGCTAAAATAATAAATCCTTTCATCACTCAGTCCTGTAGCACTATGTGAGGCAAAAAGACTCCATATAGCCTGCTTTCATTACCCCAGTAGATAGATTTGGACTGTATGCTGTCTGCCATCCTGCAGTCTGTGTTCTACAACGTGGCCTCAGGTTGAAAGGCCTCTCAAACCTGCACCCTCTTCATCTGAAAAGGCTCCTGTAGATTAGAGTTCTGTCTTACCAGACAGTCGAAGAGGGGGGTTGATCTTATGGTAAACTAGGTCAAGACACTTTTGTTTAAATGGTAAGGTTGGAGAAAAATCATGCATACCCATAATGACACTTGGAAGCTACAATGAGTATAGCTATAAGATTGTTTGAAACTTTAGCTCAAGTCACAGCGTTTCTTTGATAGTTTATCTTCTATCATAGCCAGGAGCAGCAGTGGAGTGAAATGCATCTACTAGCCATCTATGCAGCTTCTTAAATACCTAACTACCTTTTGTATCTTCTGTATATGTTTCACTCACTCACTTTTCATTGAGCAATTTTTAATTTCAAAGTATCTCTTACCTGCACTAAACTCTGCACTCTTTGCACAATTTCAAAAAGTCATCACTATCTTTATCTATCTATTCTCTGATGAGCATTACAGGACTTTTAACCTCTGTGACCTCTGTCTCATTGTTCCCCAGGGTAACCAACCCCCCACCAGAACACTGGCAGGCTGAATAATATCAAAGAGCTGTGGCTAAATAAATCGGTTTTTCAGTGTGGTCAATCCACAGATGAACAATAAATATTTTGATTAGTAGTGGCTGCATTTCAGCACGAAGAGAGACATTTGAGATGCAGAGGAGGCACAGAAACTTAACTTCAGTGATTATTGAAATCTCCTGAATATTAGTCCAGGATTATAGTGTGAAATTGTTTGAATACTTGGAACGCTGAGATGCTGGAAGGAAATAAACCTTCCCTGAACCTTTTAACAATGAATGGCTGCAGACAGAGAAGCAGGCACTTTTGAGAGTTTTAAGATTTTAAGTTTAAGAGTTTTGTGTTACAACTGATATTTGAAATCCGATAAATCAAACAATGTCCAATCAGAATTTTTGTAATATTACACTACACAAGTCATACGTTTTTCTGGCATATGAGTAATAATGGTTAATGAAGACACAAGAATCAGTGTAGGGTGTGTCTCAGGAAATCATGTTACTCCCCATTTAAAAGTTCCAAATGGCTTCATTGTGTTTTTGTGTCTTTTATTACTCTGGTAA
>KV751326.1:1382554-1405218 GCA_001698575.1 Mola mola
TGATTTTTTTTATTGCAGTTTGAACCAAATGCAGTAAACTTGGATTTTGCTGATATAGGGAGGCTTCCAGAACCACGCAGCCTTTCTGTTTACCTTATTATGTTCTCTGGAGCAGCCCCATTAAACAAAAACATCATTTTCTGACATGCTGACACTGTGTTCTGTATTTATAACAAAGTAAAAGAGGTACATCTTAAAATTTGGCATTATATATATATCCTTACAGTTTTCACTAAATGAAAAGATGCCAAATGTAGCTTTTGCTATCATGACACCACTACACTGAAACACTTATTTTATGGCATTATTCCATGAACCTCTGGACAGATTTGAATGAATTTATACCTTATGATACTATTGGTCAAATACCGTTATTCATAAATCGGAATGTAAAAATCCAATCCATGCTAAAAATAATAGTATTTGTTTGTTCTATACTGTGGCTTTAAACAACAAAGTTGAAAAAAAAATTGCCTCTCAAGTAGGGAATAAAGCTTTTTTTTAAATGAAATCACGGGTAAACACAGGTGCATTTGTTATATGTAGAAGTGTTGAGGTTCTGTTTCATTTAGCATGGCAGAGACTCTCTGTTGAGTCAGCAAGCACAAGAGCAGCACATTGATTCGAAATGGACCTGAAACTGAATGCGTATCGGTGGGAACACTTGTGTTTACCCTGCTATTTCCTGCCAAAAATGACTGCTGTATGGTCTATTAAGCTAAGTCTTTGTTTGCTTTCTTCACTTTGCAGACATCGAGACACAAAGGTCCATGTGACCATTCCAAAACTGAGGAGCGGTGAGTGTTGCTTCTAACGTTATGAATGAACATTTCCTGCCCGTGTCCATCAAACTGTGTAACTCCTCTCCTTTCTGTGGCTGAATGGCAGTAATATCGATAGCATATCAATAGTTACATAAAAAGTATTTAACAATTCAATATTGTGCATTTTTTGGTGCATTCTCATTATTTATGCCCAATATTACATTTAATTCATTTTTTGTTATGTTTCATTACTGTCATGTTAATATTATGTCACGTGCCAACTTGTGAGAGTCCATGTTTATTATAGTGCAATATTATATAATAATCCATTGCTCATAAGATTTCTAAAGTACATTTTTATTCTATTTTGGTTTAGTTTGGGTTTTTTTTAAAATCTATTATATCTTGCATTGACATATTTTAGTAACGGAATCCCTAAAAGGCCATTGGTGTTACATTTTAAGATCACAAGATAAATATGTCATTATCGCGAGATACCAACTGTTGTTTTCCCAAGATCACGAGAATATTAATATTAGCTCCAACGGCAGCATGACGGCTGATAGATGGACTTACTTGTGAAGGCAGGTAAGTCTTTTCTGCATCTGTTTTGCCCTTTTATGCTTTAGTTGAGCTATGTTGTTAGGTTTTGTCCGTTGGACATGGCTCCTTATAATGCTTTGGTTTATACAGTGATTGATCTCAGGAGAACAACAGCTGTTCTCTGACATAATGATATAATGATCTTGTGATCTCAGGAAAATGAATAAAATTGATCTCATCACAGGAAAACAGAGGAAATAAAATGTGTCACCCATGGCCTTTTAGGGCTTGCATAATTAGACACATGTTTTATTGCATTTACTCTTTATAAGCTCCACATATTTTTTTTTATACTTTATTGATTTTATACTTTGCTGCTGTAATTTTGGACGATTTCCGGCACAATAATTTCCTTTGGGATTTATGAAATTCCATCTTATCCAACAGTCAGCCTGTTCACAAGCATTTACCGTGTCTCCTCAGGAAAGGAAGAAGATGTGTGCGTTACAAATGTGGTCTCCACAACACCATACTGGATGTTTTGCGCCAAAGACCAGGTTGGGTGGAAGCCAAAGAGTGAGTATTGTTGGCTCTTTATCATCATGTCATCAGCATCTCTTTCATCGTACCTGTGGCTTGAATCTGACACTGACTCTTTGTCTCACAGTGATGGAGACTGGGACTTCAATTGGTGTAGTTTGGCCTACCTGAGGGAGAATTATGATCATTCATACCTGGAGGAACATGTGAGAATAAACCATTTTCGTAACCACTATGAGGTGAGGCAGCATCGGTCTACCATGCTTAGGGACCATAAACTTGATGTTTCAACAGCAATATTTTTCTCAGTTTCTGTGTTTCACGTTTCAGCTTAGTCGCAAAAACCTCATGGTGAAAAACCTCAAAAGGCACCGAAAAAATCTTGAACGAGACATCGGCCGCACGGAGGCATCCCAATGTGACTTTTTCCCCTGCACCTTTACGCTGCCCAGCGAATATCCTCTCTTTGTGGAGGAGTTCAAAAGAACCCCTGGCAGCACCTGGATCATGAAGCCAGTTAGTTTAATTAGATCATGGATTTAATGCACTGCAATGGAATAATTTTTGAAAATGACATGCTCATGACCCCTTTACTGGCTTGTCCACTTAGGTAGCAAAATCTCAAGGGAAAGGCATTTTTCTGTTCAAGAGACTGAAAGATATCATGGATTGGAAGAAGGTATCATGGAGCCATCACATGAAGCAATTGCAATCGGTGGCAAATTAATGACAACAAATATTAATTTTTACACACTCGCCCTCATACTCAAATTTATGATTTCGTACTTCACCAGGATGGAAGCCGCTCAGAAGAACAGAAGGATGCAGCTCAAGTGGAAAGCTATGTGGCTCAGCGTTATATCGAAAACCCCTACCTGATCAATGGTGATAAACTGAATGAAGAATACAGTTTTATTGCTTTCTGTGATAAATATAAACCATCAATAGACCAATTGTGAAGAGGAAGGTTTGTCAGCAAAAAGTTTGTAAGCAAAGTCATTTTAATGCTTTTTGTCCCTGCAGGGAGGAAATTTGATCTGAGGGTTTATGTCCTGGTCACATCTGTATGTACTAAACCTCATAAATCACAATGTTTTATACACAATGTAAATTTTGCTCCGTGTGTGAATCAGTGTGTGTGTGTGTTTGTTTCAGTATGTTCCCCTGAAGGCCTGGCTGTATCGAGATGGTTTTGCCCGCTTCTCCAACACCCGATTCTCCCTCAGCTCTATTGACGATATGTGTATCCTTTTTTTCCTGCTGTCATAACATCTTAATGATGATAGACAATGTGGATTGTCTAATGAAATATCAAAGCAAAGGCGGTTTTAAATAGCTGGGCTTGACGCGATTTCTGAGGCTGTTGTTCCTAATTTTGTCATTTTCATCCACTTCTCTGTGGAAGACGTAATCTCATCATTGAAGTTTCTAAATTCTACTTAGTGCTTCTTTCCAGATATGCACCTCACCAATGTGGCTATTCAGAAAACAGCTCCAGACTATGATCCTGAAAAGGTGCATAATTCAAGAACCTCGAACAGTAGTTACCAGTTCGCGTTACTGCATGGGTCTGCCATTTTGTCTGAAATGTTAAAAAAAATTCAGTCTCCCCTTTATGTCTGCATTGTGGGGTTTTTTTTATCTCTGAAAAGGGATGCAAGTGGCAGATGCAGCAACTTCGCAAATATCTGACTGCAAAACACGGCAGAGAGATGGTGGAAACCCTATTTAGACGGATGGACAACGTATTTGTGCGCAGCCTACAGAGTGTACAAAAGATTGTTATAAATGACAAGCACTGCTTTGAGCTCTATGGGTACGACATTCTACTGGATGAGAATCTCAAACCGTAAGTGTGCCAGGATTTACAAATCCAGTTGGGCTTGAGTTTGAAACCAGGAAATGTAAAAGTGTAGGATAAAGCCAGACAATTTCAACAGTGTATATGAAACATGTTTTCTTTTGGTAATGACAAATGTTAAAAGCAATTCAGCAATGAATGTAGTATACTAAAATAAGCCCCTTGTGGTTGTGTGGATGGGGGAAAAAAGAAGTATTGCTTTAATGCAAAACTCTTACAGAAACCCTTGATAGAAGGTCTGGTCTATGCCATCAGCACCAACCAAATAATTGTAAAAATTTGTTTGAATTCCATATCCGAGTTTATTAGGGTGGGACTGATATAAGGTCACAGTGACCCTGACCTTGGACCTCTGATCATCAAAAGCTACTTAGTTAATCCTTGAGTCTAAGCAAATGTTTGTGCCATATTTAAATTGATTTCATCAAGCTGTTTCTGAAATATCAGGTTCGCAAAATGTTCCAAAAATTATGCCATATCATTTGCACATAGTATACATAATATAATGTTAGGATGTGGTTACATACTCATTAACTCACACATTAATCACATTGACTGGCATATTATTTATGAGACATGCATGTTTAAATATACTATATAATTAGTTTCATATTAGACTTCTGTATGCTAGGCTAGGCTAATCAAAGTTTGCCTCAGGGCCAGACGTGGCCCTTGGGCTGGAGTTGAATAGGCATGGTCTTTCCTTCCACATTCACTTCCACATAGTTATTTGCAGTAGAGCACATGCACTAACAAGAAAACGCGCCACACATTTGTGGTGTCTTCCTGGATATTTCAACACAAAGCAGTAAATCTGTAACGTAACACCTTCCGACAGCCCCATAAATCCATGCAACGTATCTGATAATCTTGATAGTCGCCCTGCTGTAAATAACACACTAATAACAGTACCAGTCTCGAAAGGAAACAACATGAATTCACTTGCTTATTGCGCTGTTAGCGGTTAGCTGATGAATTGGATTGAAGTAAATGTTTGGTGTCGCAACTCTCTCTGTCTATAGGTGGTTACTTGAGGTGAATGCCTCTCCGTCATTCGCTGCCAGTAGTCAAGAGGATTACGAAATGAAGTACCGGCTGTTGGAAGACACTTTGAATGTTGTCGATATGGAGGGGAGGTAAAGGCCTTTTTGTCGCCATATGCAAAGCTCGCCCTCCATTCATGATAGACATTCTTTATTGATATTCATTCATCCATAAAAATGTTTCAGGTTTTTTTTTTTTCTATGCCTGGGTTATGCCATTTTTGAAGGTTAAGAGTCTTTGAGAGCAACAATAAACAACCTGCTACCACTTTCCAATGGAAGGCTATACATACAATGACTTCCTTTTATAGTGATCTGTCACGCTTGTGCTGCACACAAAAAACTGTTTTTTCCCCTCTTTAGGCTATCTGGTAAGGAGAAAAGAGTGGGTGGCTATGATCTTATGTGGAACGATGGGCCTGTCTACAGGGAGGATGTCACCCTCGAAACACTTCACAGCTCATGTTTCACTGCCAATACCCACTTAGGTAACCTTTTTTTTGAGGGAACATTTTTTGGGCCTTTTGATAGATAGTGTAAAAGCATATAATGCAGATTACATTATTTAATGATGTGGAAAATAGTTCTCATTCTATTTTTGTAAATGCAGTTCTGTGCTTTTATTGCAGGATGTGTGAATGACAGAGAGAAGCAACTTCGCTGGCTTCTGAAACCATTCCCTGGCCAGAAGATGTAATACACTCATGAACAACACTGGTAACGTTGAGGAATACAAAATGAGCTCTCTGTGATGACCCGATCAGATTCCAGGACCTGGATACAAATAAGAAAAAAAATACATTTACTGAAAACTACAAAGAACCTTGTAGCATTGATTTTTTTTTTTTTTTTTTTCCATGAGTATTATATAAATAGAATGAATAATTACTGCAAGTTTATGCTGTTCAGTTCAGGATTGTCTCAGTAATAAAGTTTTGAACTGTGCACAATTTCTCAAACAGAATGGCAAATGTGTCAGTTTATTCAGTGGAAAACATTTATTTCTATGCCTTACAAATACTTGCATTCAACAAAAATACGTATCAGTCTTTCTGCGTGCATGTCAACAAAATGTACACATTTATTACAAAATTGCCTCTCCTGGCCCCTTATCTATGGCTTTGATACTTTACTGGAATATTAAGTAAGGAGGTGCGATTGGAATACATCACATTATTTACAGTAATGCAGTGTTCCCAAGAATCAAATGGTAAATCACGGACCCTCTAATGTAAACAGTGTTCTAACGACTTCAAGTATGCAGTGGAAAATGATATGTTAAACATTACCATGTTGCTGTCTGATACCTATGATGTGTTCAAATTCCATTGAATCAGGACTGACCAATGGTAGAGCACAGTAGACATTTACATTCAGCTCTTAAACTAAAAATTTTTTTTTGTGCATGATGATGTAAACATGACAATAAGAAATACACGCTAACCACAACACTTTCCATGAATGTTAAGGAATGGTATATAAAATTTGGAAAAATATGCATTTACATTCGTAGCAAACGTTAGTCTTCAGAAACCGCTCAACTCTTCGCAAAATACAATATATTTTTGTCGACCACAAGCTGTTCAAACATGAAAAGCCCTTATAACGAAAAAATTTAACATCATTGCACAAATATAATTGAAATAAATTACATTACTGCTGCACATCACCACTTACTGCACCTTCTGCCTTCTAAGCCAAAGATGCTTTGAATGAACATGTCCATTGAATGAACAGCTCCACGAGTAATGGCTGTGGTTGCATTCAATGACAGTGTACAACCCAGATTCCAAAAAAGTTGGGACACTGCAATTTGTGCACAAACTGTGTTTATGGACAACAATGCTTTTAACCAAGTG
The DNA here is from genome assembly GCA_001698575.1 of Mola mola. Taxonomy (NCBI): domain Eukaryota; kingdom Metazoa; phylum Chordata; class Actinopteri; order Tetraodontiformes; family Molidae; genus Mola; species Mola mola. Next base: position 1,389,165 of record KV751326.1, read on the forward strand.
CTACCAAGCCCATGACGTAATATTCTCTGTACAGTCATGTTTCATTAAGTGGTCCAAACCAAACTTTGTTGTGAATGACTGAGCTTTAAGGATTCACATCATACTCCGTTATGATGCTATCACCTGTTACCCATTAAAAGGACATTTCACACTGAAATGAAAAACTTGTTTTCCCTCTAGCTTGCAGTTCTATTTATGCATCCTTTAATGTTAAGTTACTTAGTTTTGGAGATATCAGAGATTTCATCCTTGTATAATATGGTGGAAAATGCTTTAAAAATAAAATCTTTGTGCGTTTAAATTTTGCAGTCATCTTCACAGCCACTGACGAGGATTTGCACACAGGCCACAATCAATCACAATCAACAACTTGATGAGCTCTATCTATCAATGCCTAATTAAATATATCTTTTTTTATTTTCAAGATAGCGCTGTAAATTTTAATGTAACCTTTTATTGTGAGCAGTCCAAAGCTCTACTACACAATGTTGTGTTGTCAGCCTGTTGATATGCTGCACCTGTCAGGTAAATAAATTATCTTGACAATTCTTCTTTTAATTCTTCAAAAGTACTAAATAATCTAAAAGGGTAAAAAAATTTCAGAGGGAAAAATATATATATATATATTCTGATGTGAAACTTACCTTTAACCCATTTAACTTTGGAAATTTATAACTATGTGTTATTTGAGCATTCCATAACTTTCAGTCTTTTGTTGCTAACTTGAAACATTGCTGGCATCCAATTCAGAATAAACATATTTTAAAAAAAGAGTCAATGATGCAGTAAAACACTCAACATATTTTTCTGAACAGTTCTCAGTTGAGTATGTGTCAAAAATATTTTAGTAAGCATTCTTTTCTTTGTCTTACAAAGCATAATAATTTTGGAATCTTGTTGGTAATGATTTGTGTTGAACTTTACTTCTAATGAAAGCTGTCCAGCACAATGGATGCTTATTTTTTTGTCTTACAAAGCATAATAATTTTGGAATTTTGTTGGTAATGATTTGTGTTGAACTTCACTACGGATTACTTCTAATGAAAGCTGTCCAGCACAATGGATGCTTATTTTATGCCTAGTACACGTATATGTGACTGCAGTGCAACAAAGTTCAATTTACATAGAAGCTGAGATTTTAAGAATCCTACTAGGATATTAGGGTCATATTGAGCCCTTGTGACTGTATTGAAGTATATATGTACATATAATTCTCCCATATTTAGGTGTTATTATGCATTAAAATCATTGCTCTTTTTATCCATCTCTCTTTATCTGCTTAACTTCTTTTTAATTTTGACCTTTTGAAGGCTGTACACCGACTGATTTATACTGCTGTAGAACAGTTAACGGGTTAGTATTACATTACACAGAAAGCAAGCATAGGTTCAAGCTTCTGCACCAGGTCACCACTGAGTAAAACACTTTACTGCAGAACTATAGGGGTTACTTTGCGACAAAGTGCACATTTTTTGTTTTGCCATCCTGCTTAGTGGTAAGCGGTGCTTTAGAGAGTGACTGTGGCTCTTTAGCAGCTCTTTTCAAGGCAGTTTTAGAGGCCTGAGCTCCTGCCTCTGTTCTCTGCCAGTCCTTCTCCACTTTCCCGGAGGGGAGGACCTCTCGCTTGCTCACAGCAAAAAGGCGTTTCTCCGCACCAGCTGCTTTACTGCCACCAGACTCCTTTTTAACATCGGTCTCAGAGTTGGCTCTGACGCGGCTTTTCCTCACCTGAAACCTGCTGTTATTTCCACATTCCTGTGGTTGCTTACGGGCATTGCCTGCAGCTTGCATGTGCCGGAGATGACTCTTTCCAGCTGAGGGGCTAACTGAGGTCTGGTCTCCTCCTCCTTGTCCTCCAGGGCTCCTGCCTTCTGTGGAGGTTGCTCGGGTCTCACTGCTGCTCCTTTTCCCCGGTGCACCTGGTCTGGCTCGGCGCTCGGGCAGCGGGCTGAGTCGTGAGTGGCGCTGGTAGGCATAGGCTGAGCAGCTTCCATTACACAGCGGGTAGCGGATATGACAATGGGGGCAAACTGGGAGGCGAGTGTGCTGGTGCTGGGCTGAGGCAGGCAATGGGGGGTTCTTGACAGGTGCGAATGGGAATCCGCGCTGGCCGTGCCTCAGCCCTTTAGGGGAGTTGAGCCGGGATGGTGGAGCTGTATGAGGCCTTGGCTGGTGAGCAGTGATGGCAGAGGGTAACCCCTGTTGCTTCGTCCGGCTCCCAGACGGCCGGCTGCTTTCTGACTGCAATGTTTGGATTTGGAGCCACTCCAGCTGCAGAAGCTTCTCCAGGTACTTCTCCAAGGGCCCCACAGGCTTGGGCCGGGGGGCACCGCGGCCCTCCGTGTGGAGAAACAGTGCCAGCTGTCTCAGGCTCCAGCTATTGAAGGGAGGAGGCAGAAAGTCTGGGTAACTGTAGCTGGGTTTCTCGCTCTCATCTTCATCTCCCACATTTCCACGGGGTCCAGGAAAGTCTGGGGGGAAGTCATTACTATTGATCACCTCAGCCCGGAGGTTGAGGTGAGGTGGGGTGCAGGGGGTACAGGGGGAGGGCAACACAGGAAGCCTCTCTGAGTCTGACAGATCACTGGCACTGTCAGTGTCGACCTCCTTCTGGTTGTAGTGCTGCAGTAGTGCCTCTGGAGAGGGGCCCAGCGAGCGTGTAAGGGGGTGTGCTGGCATGTGTCTTAGCCCTGATATTGGGGAGAGAGGCAGGGAGAGAGCTTGCCGATTCTTCCCCATCCCCCCGCGATTCTGGTAGAGCTCATTGCTGCATTTTGACATCCGTTGGTTTTCACGTTTCTCCTCCTTCCTGATCACAGATTTGCGGAGTTGAGGTCTCAAATCTCCGTCGTCGTCAGGGCTGCAAAAAAGACACACGAGTGTGAGAAAAAGCTGTTTACTGGGGATTTACTGCACCTGAAGTGAAGTTCTCAGGAAGACAGCAAAGCCCTCTCCATGCATACCTGGAGAGTTTGCTCGTATTACGCGCAGCACCGGATTTGATCCTGCCACTTTTTGACTGCATACTCTGTAAAACAATTGTTATGGATATTATTAGCATTACTGGTGAGGCACAATGCCCAAATCATGCTGTACCACTGTCTCCTAAAATCCATCCCATAATTTTGCAGGGTGCATTCACTCACCTTCTGCACTGCTGTCACTTTGTCCTTATTCTGACCGGGACCTGGGAGTCCATTTTTCATTTGGCCCACTGCTTTCTTCATCCTGTTACCCTTCTTTGAACTGTTAAACATGATACTGGTTAACCGATGCCAAGAGAAAACCGTAACTAGTTTAATTTAATTTTTTGCGTGAGGCACACCTGGTTATTTGCCCGCTATTTTCAGTCGTTTTTACTCGAATCTTCTCTTTGGAGACGACGCATTTCAGTGTCGTGGATGCTGTGCGCTCCTGCATGATGGGCCCCATCTTGCAGAGCGCCAGAGGGGATGCTGTGTTGGAGTCCAGCACAACCAAATTACACACTAGCTAAAGAACCCAGCCGACGTCGCGGATCTGACGCTCTATTCTCAGAATAAAGCCCAAAACACCCATTTTCTCTGAGGAACTGCAATGCATCATGCGCAGAGACAGTCGTTTTCCGCTGCAGGTTCGACTCCCCCTTTGTGCTGTCGACTCGCCTCTCGTTGAATAGCAATTCAGCGGTTGTTTTTAAAGAACTGGCGACAGGATACCCATCTGGTTTGCGGCTGTAATCATCCTCGCCATTAAAAATGCAATACGGGCAGACGGTGGGTACGCTTTGTTGGCTCGCCTGCCCAGTCAGGTTTGTTTACCTGAAGCTGACTGGCTCCCCGCTGGTGTCGATTTGGGCATGCGCGGTGCATCTCGGGAGTTGAAGTAGAACGCGCACCAATCGCATTTTGAGCGACAGACACAAAAAAAATATTGGAGAACTCGACTCCCTTCTCAGAAACTCTCGAGAACGCGAGTGGACATTCAGTGAACGCTGCTGTCGTCGGAGGTTTTATGAAATAAATGACACGAGTAAAGCTGTTAATCGTAAGCGACTCAATCTCCCATCATGCAATTTCAGAGAGATTCTAGTCTATTTACAGCTTCCTGTTAACTGCATAATATTAGTAGATCTCCATCATGAGCACGCCACTGACATGTATGAGAGTTAGAGGGACTTATTAGTAACAGATCGAGCTTTATTGCGGCTAATATTGGATATTACGTGATGCACGCAAACAGGCCGTTCCAGTAAACACTACTTTAAATGGTGGATTACTCTTATGCGGGACGCTGGAAATTGAGGTAATAAATTGTATGGTGAGATCACAGCAAAGTTGCACAGTAACGAGTCACTTTAGACGGAGATTAAGTGCTGTTGTAAGTGTTTAAAGAGAAAGTTAAAGGTTCGATGCGTTCAGGCACGTACAACCTTGTCAATTTTGCTGCACAGCTTAATATACTGTTAGGCATAAAGAGTGCACCAACATTGCAGCCTTGTTATAATGCTTTTGATTATTTTCAGTCATGATTGTGACATACTAATAATTGAAACTTTGTCTACAGGTGAGCAGGAAACCAGATCTCACAAAATGGATAACAGGTGGTTTATTGGACCCGAGAGCCTTCCCCCTTCAAAATTAGAAGTCCAAGTGTCCAGCTCTTGTAGCAGTGTCTCAAGGCCCTGCGTGACTATCAACCTGACTGAAATGCTTCAAGCTGACCAACGGAATGCAATAAAAAGGCCAGTTCCCATCCGGCCGCCAAGTCCCCGAGTGTCTGTGCCAAGGGGACAAAAATATAACCGCAGTCTCTCCTGTGAGCCCACCCCTAAGCCCATAATACGACAACGTTCAAACTCTTTGCCCACCGCCACAGAGAAGAAGAAGCAATGCAGAAATGTTGGTGTGCGCTTTGTTGATTCTTTGGGCATTGACTTGGAAGACATCAGACTTTTCAAATCTGGAGAGGATCCATTCATACCACAACATGTCACTTTTAGATTGTTGATGGGTGCAGAGTTGGCGGATAGAAGTCATCTGGAGATTTCCTTGCCGTACCTGAAGCCGGTTCTTGCTCAGCAGCCGGGAGATCAGCCAGGATTCCTGCATCGTCTCCATGAGCAGAAAGTGTGTTTGGAGAGAGTCTTGTGTGTTGAACTGGGTGTCATTGGGGTCACCCAGGTCATCAATTTGGACTTTGAGAAGGATGTCACTGCTCGCTATTCATTTACAGAGTGGAAGAGCTGCACGGAAACTAAGGCCTCTTGGGTGTCCACCATCATTAAGAATTGGGAAGATGGAGGGGGAAAACTGAGTTGTGACACATTTCGTTTTCACCTAACTGTTCCTCCATTCTTACAGCCAGGAGCAGTGTTACAGTTTGCCATCCGCTACAAAGTCTGTGGCGCTGAATACTGGGACAACAATAATGGAGAAAATTACAAGTTAGTCTGCCATAACTACAAACTTACTGTGCCTAAAGAATGTGAGGATAGCATGGTGCACTTCATTTAGGAGCACTTTATGATGACTGTCAGCGAGACTAATTAAAACTGCACTGTAACACAGTCAATTTTCTTAGACTAGTGCTAACAGAGGAATTCTTTGTTGAAGATAAATGTTAACTAGACACACTTCACTAGAGTGAAATCAAACACCAGTGCACTTTTTCCTGATGCCAACTTTAATGCCACTTTTTCTCTTTTGTGTTTTACTTTTAAAAACTGCACTATATGGCTTAATTTTCCTGGGCATTTCACAGAAACAGCACATGAATATTTGAGCATCTAATGGAAGAGTTTCCTCTTTGTGTAACTTCAGAATTCGGTAATATTGAAATGTACGATATATTTTCATACAATGCAGGAGTTTGTCCGTATTCAGAGTTTATTTTTTAGTCAAACGGTGTCAAACCAAATGTCCAGACCAAACAAAGGGTGGAAATTTCTTCTTTTCACAAACTATGAATCAATGCTTATTTTGTTTAACAATAAAGCACAACTGCTTTGGGTTTTCTTTGAACTCTTTTTATTAGCAGACTGTTAAAAACACACTGTGAGGGACACAATGTTCTCCAACACAGATTTTGCATCGAGCTCAGTGAGAATAAGCTAATACAGTTAGTTAATGCCCATTATGCCAGTTGGCATACGGGGCAGCAATGAAGATCCTCCACTCTTGTCTAATCTGGGCCAACCTGTGGATGGTACCCCATATGTCTTGCCAGTTTGTTATTTCTCACCAGACTGTTCTGAGAACATGCCCTATCCATTTCCATCTCCTTCTCAGAAGTATGGTGTCCATGCTTTCCTGTTTGCATTAATGTAACAGTTCTTCATTTGAAATTTTGTTTGGCTGGATCATTCCTAGGTTTCTTTTTAATGTATTCGTATGTAAGACAGAAAGTTTGTTTAGGTCACTCTGCCATCCTCCAGCATTCTGAAACATATAGAGCAGTAAGAAGACAATCCAGGTACTGTTTCAGTTTGTTCTTAAAGCTGTATTTCAAGTACCTTCATAGATTTATGAGAGTTTTTAAGGAATTTCTAGCTTTGCTGAGTCTTTTTTTTATATATTTGCCTCCGTTGTTATATATAGAGTTGTGCATCTAAAAAAAATGGTTGCTAATTTTTTTGACGCGCTTGTATATTAACAGCTCACACGAGCTGTCGTACAGGGGAATATACTGTAACCATTGAATTCTCACAAAATAATCCTATAATTGTAGTGATGATCAAGTTGAAAGAGTTCGGAGAATGGGAGATGCTTAGTCTTCTTAGTTTTAAGTTAACTTTGGGACGGAAGGCTTCCTTTGGAGAAGCAACACTGAATTAACAAAGTACCGCCAACTGACTGCGTCAGGGAAGTGTGACGCGCATGCGTGATGAGGCGAAAGACTTGGCGCGTCTGCTCCGCTCCGCTCCGCTCCGATTGTAAAACCCGGGTGAGAACAGGTACAGTTATCTGTCCAGTTTGTTCTATATACGACGCCATAGTGAGCCATTTGTACAACAATTACTAAATCGTGTTCCTCCCTCGTTTTTAGTTAGCTCAGTGACCTTACGTTTGTTTGGTTTTTTTGACGCCGGCTAAACGTAAACTTCAGAAATAATCATCAGTTAGGCGAGGTAACGTTAGCTAGCTCTAACTGGATATTTCATTAATGCAAAGCGTGGCGTTACTCTAAGTTAAAATGGCGAGGTCATAGAAATTTGTTTTTAATAGTAGCTTTGTTACATTGAATTTGCAATGGCAATGACAGCAAGTACCCGAAGCTGCTACTTTTACCTTGAGAACTGACAAATTTCAAAGGTTGGCTAAGTGAGCCATTCGTACTGTTACTGTACGTCAACACAGGACTGATGGACAGCCTTTTAATCAGCCCTAGTTACACAGTTAATTCATGTTCCAGCAGAGTTTGAAGGCAGCAGAAGCCAAACGGAAGTAGCCTTACAGCTGCTCTCCAAAAGGAAGAATGGCATCTGGCCCTGACACACAGGTCAATAAAATCTTATTCACATGACAAAGTAACTCTATTTGCGATTCACTTTAAATGTCAAGCAAACTTTAACAAACCATTTTCATGTGCAGCTGGAGAAAGCCATCAATAAGGCGTTAAAGAGTGGGGATAGCCAACCATTGGCTGAATTCTTGAAATGGGACATACATGAAGGAACCCACATACATTGTTCTGAACAATTTCTCACAAAATTGGATAAACTTATCAGCAGGGTAAGATGTACTGAAGTACATTCAATGATATTCCCAGATACTCTTGTAGCATTATGAAACCATACCTATATTTTTTATGAAGAGTTTGGATCAAAGTGATTGCCAGTCAGCCACTTTGGGTCTAACCGTTATTCAGAAGTGTGGGAAACACCTGAAACTTCCTCGTGGTTGTCAAGGTCTGCCTGGAATGATAGCCCAAGGCTTGCCCACAAAGATAAGTATTCATCCAAAGACACAAAGTGTGCTGTTTGAGTAATTGCACTTAATCAGTTGTTAATTGGATCTGCTTTTGTGCACATGGTACTGTGGTTCGAAAAGTGCAGACAACTGTGGATCCAGTACGGCCCACGGTGGAATGAAACCTTGTTGAACCTGTCAGAGGATTTCTTTGATGCCTTAATGGTGAGCTAAAAGCTTAATGGCAAAAACACAACCTTGCCTAACAGGTCCACTGTAACACATACTGGTCATGTTGGTGTCCGTTTTGTAAAACAGCTCCTTTCTTTTTCAGGCTGTTCATGACTCAGGCAAAGAAGGTACACTTACACATTTCAGCTCATTTTCCAACTGTTGAACATTTGGAAAAAATCATTAATTTAAAACATAAACTTCATATAATAAGAAATCAATAATCACAGTATGACTTCAAAGGAGAGTGTTAAATTGTCGTCTTTCAACACTTAAATTAAATACTTGATGAATTTCAAGAACAAAAAGCTTTGTCTCTGTTTACAAAATTGCCTCTTTTTTTTTTTTTTTTTTTTAGGAAATTACAAGATTACTGAGTACTTCCTATATCCTGTTGGTCATTTGGCAGTAGACCCCAGCATCCATATCCTGATACAAAAAGAGGTTTGAAAAACTTTTTCTTAAAAGCAAACAAAATCTAGATTTAGGATTTAGATGTTTTATCATAAATTAACATGTTCTAATGTTCTAACAGGCCATCCGTAAATATAACTTAATTCTGGACCAAATCCCAGTAGAGCGTAAGCAAAAGATGATGATGATGGCATCCAAGGAGGCCTCAGACATCATGTATGTCATGGTAGTGTCCTCACACTAAGAATAATTGTTTCAATTTTTAGTATCTAAATAAGCTGTTTTTTTCCTCTTTTCATTATATTTCTATAGGATCAAGCTGGCTGGTCAGATAATGGAGGGTGGAGGTATTTTTAATTATGAATAGTAACATCTCTTTTCTCTTTAAACCATACATGGAGCCAAAAAAATGCGTGACGGTCTTTTTGTGCCAGATCATGACTTTCAGACAGCTCTAGTGGAAGCACTGTGCAGAATGGCTACTCCTGATCAGAGGAAGGTGTTTGCAGAAAAATGGTTCAGCATGGAATATATGACCAGTGCCTTTGTCAGGCTCCGTGATTCTGAGTTTGAGACGGTAAATAGAAAAAAAGAAAGAAAAAATTATCCAAGTGATTAGCTTTTGCCTTTCATTTTGACTTACCGCTAGTTGCACCAAAGTTATGATATTTACTAAAAATATTACAACAGGAGCCTAGCCATAGCCCAAAATTTTATGTAAATTTTTTTAATTTCAGGATTGTCGCAAGTTTCTAAACTTGATGAATGGGATGAAGGGCGATAAGAGAAGGTATACAAATGACATAACTTGGAACATCCCAAATCATGGTTTAGGGAACTTGAGGGGTCATTAGTGTATCCACCCAGATGTAGAGTAAATTTTTTTTTAAATATTTAACTTTTACTATAAATGAGTGACTATTTTTCCAATCTCCTCAGTAATATCTCATGAACCCATTTAAGAAACACCCATGGAATTCTGACCCAGCTAATCGCTAACATTTTCTTTTTATTGAAATATCAATATGTACTGTATATATTATTTCGGTGACTGGTAATTGTGTCCTTTCTGTACAATAGAGTTTATTCCTACCCATGTTTGGAGGTTTATCTGGACAAGTATGAGGTCAGTGTCAACTTGATTTATTTGGTTAAAAATGGAAAAAAAAACCTTTTAAATTACAATATGCAGTAATTAAATTTTGATGGATACAAAGTAACAGGTGCAAACTGTATTATCTGACTCTGAAGTATGTTAATGAAGTAGGTAATGAATTTGACAATTACAGAACTTAATTAGGAGGCATTTGCCTCCTTTATAAGTCTTAAGTTGATTATGTACAGTGAAAGTGTATCAGCAGATGTGTCCAGAGTATTGTGGTTATGTTGTCAGCTGCTGATGCCTGCTGATGAGAACCTGGAAGAGTTTTGGATCGACTTCAACCTTGGCAGTAACAGCATCTCCTTTTACTTCTCTTTAGCTGATGTAGACGCGCAGGTACTTCAGGATCATTTATGAAAGTGAAACTCAAAAAGTGCAACATTTACATAATTGTCAGTAGAAATACAGTATATCTGTTAGAGCCTAAACTGGTGTGGTTTCGTCTTTGTGAAGGAGTTCCAGTGGGAAACCTTATGTATCACTGAGAATGAAGTCCAAAACTACACTGTCACAGGTAATCAGGGTACAAAGACCACTTCATTTGTCATTACTCACTCAGTAATGTAATAAACCCTTTAGCTGCAAAGAGTGTTCTTTATTTCTAGAGGAGCACAAGAGGCACATGTTGCAGTTAAAGCTGTCAGAGGTGGTAGTTGTGGGTCCAGTGGAAGGATCAAGTCTTACCATCCATTTCAGTTCCTCACTGGACATTCTGCAGGCTGCTAGTAGTGTATTTGGACATGGCAAAAACAAGGTAGGCCATGGATTATTCACTCCGCATTGACCACAATATTTAGTTGGCAATTTTTATTTACAACCATCTGTTCCTGTTAGGGCTCTGTGGGAAAGACAAGGACATCTGTAGTGAAAACTACAATTAAAGTTAAAATGGAAGAGAACAGTTCCCAGGTAATCTGATATCTGATTTCTCTAATAAGTGAGTGATTAATTTGTTAAATGAGGTTAGTGTCACGTGATAAATCAGTTGGACATTTTCGTCTGTCAGCATTCAAATATACTATATACCATACATCACTTTCAACTGCTAACAGTATCTTGCAAACAACCTTTTGGCTCATCATATGTCACATTTAATTATAATACATTTGATAACTAGTGTTTTGCATAGTATTTATTAGGCCTACTTACTCATAAACAAGCATGTGTTTACTTTTTGAATCCTTTAGTTGTGTGTTTGTGTGCCATACATTTCTGCTAAGGAGGGCTAAATTTAGGGCAGAGGATTGAGCGAGGAGGGTTTATGAGAAGTAATCTCAAATGTCAGCTAACAACAGAGTTGAATCTGAAAATGTTAAGCAGTGACAAGTGAGCAAACTGTCTTAAAAAGTGGATTAGTTTTAAAAAGGTAGTTGCCTATTGTATTTCTTTTGGTAATATGTCACTGTAGGGGTCACTGAGGTGGCTGCCTATTTATTGATAGAATAGGCTCCTCTTTTAGATTGGCTTATATTACATTCTCATGATATAAGTAGCATTCAGTGAATGTGGTAAGGTAAAACACAAAATATTTAAGATAACTTTACTGGTCTGCCCTTTACAAGCAGAAAATTTGATTTGGGCTTATGCCCATGTCACAATCATGGGTATAAGTCACGGAATAAAAAAGACAACATATGTAAAAAAAAAAAAAAAAAGGTTCCTACCAACCCCTCTAAACGTACAGAACAAAAATCCCAGAATTAAAAACATGAAAATTTGCAGAAACATGGGCACAGAAATAGACAATAAAGACAATACACAAAATTGCTCCTTGCACCTAGTGCCTTACATAGGAATTGCACTTATCCTATAGATACACATATTGCACCCGCCCTGGAATACTGATTGCACATATGCAGTTATGTCCTATAGAAGTTCAAATTGCAACATATAACATATAGATTGCAACTGACATGTAAATAAACAAATTGCACAAGACCTACTGATACAGATTGTACGTTACTCGTACACAGATGGCACTTATCCATTATGCAGATTACCATTCTAACCATAATTTGTCCTCATTTGTAGCTATTTAACAGTTCAATTTTTTAACCTGTTTATACTGCTGTAGAGGACTCTAAACCTGCTCCCCAAGGGCAATAGCTGGAACTCAGCATGCAGAGTATGGATTGGGTCAGAAACTACTCTGTTCGCCCGTCTCAGATGGTGCTTGAACCCTTTGATCCTCCATGCCGTCTGCATAAATCAGACCAGTTTGGACCATAGTTTTAAGGAGAGGTTATAAACCAAGCTGTGATTCCATATCTGGTGTGCCTCTCTAAGACTGCCTGATAGAAAATTAACATAAATTTTGGATTAACACAATAAGCTCTAAATTCACACAAAAAGTGCATTCACTGTTATAGTCAGCTGCAGTGATTGCGGAGTGCACATCAGTACACCAGGTCAATAAGTTTTCAGTGAACAAATACTTTTATGAGTGACATTACATTTACATTTAAATGCATTTTGAAGAAAAACATGCTAAGTACAAACATCATTTGTGGTTTTGTCTTTACTGTTTGCTATGTACCATTTTTTGTGCAGGTTGTTCCAGAGAGTCAGGTGTCCTGTGGTCAAAAGCAAAAGAACATCCTCCCCTTCATTATGCATGCCCCAACTGCACCTTTTCAGGTTTGTACTCTATAATGTATCAGTTATGTAGCATATAAGTGTACTTCAACAAAACCACAGAAATTCTTGTAAGCTTGTCAATAGAAGTAACACGGATTTTTCTTGTTTCATTATAATTATTTCTAAACACTGTACATATAATACTGAACATCAAATGACTGTTTGGACAAAAGTAGTTTGTATCACTGGTTTTAGTATTATATGATTTCATATAACAATACAATAGGGCTGCAGCTACTGATTGGTTAATAATGGAGTATTGTAGAAATTACTTACACGAACTTACTTACTTAGACGAATAATACAAGGAGAAAATGTTGTAAGACACGTTACTTAAAATTAACAACTAATTGTTCATTGATGGCAGATAATATGATTAGCATCTATGGAGAGATCTTTAAATAAGTATACATAAGCCTGTTATGAAATAACAGAAAGTTCAGAATTAAAGAATCATTGTGGAATATTGTATTTAGTTGTTGGCATATACATGATACACACTTTATAGTTGTATTTTTGTTGCTGTTACTTTTTTATGTTTTATGTGCAGTATATGATATATTTTTGTGGTAAAATTTGCCTCTTATTGACCTTCTAGAGACTGAAAAGTCATGAAAAAGCTGATTAGTCAGCAGTCAGTGAAAGAAGGAGATATTTCTTTGATTGTTAATGTGGATTATTGGGATTACCTTTTGTGGATACATGTGTATGGATACTCCATGTGAAAATGCCAAGCCATCAAACAATATTCTTTTGACTTCGGATTAAAAAGCAACCATGAAAATACCCATTTAATGTTGCCATAATTAACATACTAGCCTTCATCTCAACCACAGATCGTATTGTTTTTTGAGTATGTTAAATGCTATGTTAAGGGTTTCATACTATGGTGGTAAGCTATTTTTTTAGTTGGTTAATAACTAATATGCAACTGTCATAATGTGCAATGGCTTTATTGAAAAAAATGAAAATATACGTGATCATTTTGAGTATCACATTTAATTTGGCCATTTAAGGACCATTACGAAATATGTACACACAGTCAATCTGATTTTGCTACCAGGTGGCAACCCCAGCCAAGATGAGGATATCAGAGTCTTCACATGTAGTCTGGAGTACTGGCGCTGGCGGAGGACTTGAACATGGTGCAAATTCTCTCTCTATGGCTATGCCATCAAGTAGGTGACACGAGAAATTCCTGTCACATCAGTTCCAGTGTTCTTGTAGCATTTTATTATTTTAATTAACACAGGGTTAACAGTTCAAATTGCAGAACATATCTAACTTTAAAATTAACTTTATTAAACATTTTGGATTTTAAGTTTTTGGTCGCCTAAAGTTTTTTATTTTAATGAAAGACCCCTATTGTGCTGTTTACCATTGTTTTGTTGCAACATAAAGTGAAGTTGTTGCATAGGTGAAAAAGCATAAAAGTAGATTTTCTTTTCTTTTAGGATTGATTTAAATTACTATGTGTTTTCATACACAAATTATGTATAAATGTCCCCAATTGGCATTAATTCCTCTCAAGATATTGTTGAATGCATTAAGATTCTTATCAAATTTAAGTCACATCCATAATTTTGTACACTAAACATTCCAGGCTGTTTTTGTTTTGTTTTGTTTTTTTTTACCTGAAAGCTCTCTATTGCGCTTTATTATTTCTATTATATTTGCTTTTACATTTACGGTAAAGACCAATTAAAGCAATATATGATATTCTTCCTGTGCCTGCGTGGGTTATCTCTGGGTATTTTGTTTTCTTCCCACACTGTCCAAAAACATGCAAAAAGGGGGTTAGGCTAATTGGTCACTCTAAATTGCCCATAGGCGTGAGTGTGAATGGTTGTTTGTCTCTATATGTCAGCTCTGTGATGAACTGGCGACTTGTCCAGGGCGTCCACCGCCTTCGCCTGATGATGCTGGGATGGGCTCCAACCCCCGCCCCCTTAACTTTGACAGGATAAGCGATACAAAATGAATGAATGAATTGTTCTTTGTTCTCTTTTAGAAATTTCAGCCAAGAGTAAAGGGAAGCCATTACTGGAATTGGTTCGTTCATGTGATAGGAGGAGTGAACTTCACCTTGGAGAGCTAAGTACAGCTGCTAAATCATGTAGTCATGGAACAACATCTAACTGCACAAGAGCAAGTAGCATGATAGAGCAGGTATGATACATGCTAAATGTAAATTAAACATTAAATTAAAATGTACCAGATGCACCATTTAGTTCAGTAAGTTCTGTTTTCAGGTTTTGTTTAACTTTTGAAATGCTGTATTACCCCGTGTGACACAGATCACAACTATGAGTCCAACATCAAAGTCATGTTATTGAATGCCAGAGATGCATCAGTCTGTACTGGTTCCTTTTTATTTGTGAACTTCACAGAGTCAAGAGCAGCCAGACTGTAGTGTGCAGTGTGCGTTATCCGCTTGTCATTCATCATCTGAGTTTCCATCATGATTTGATTGTATTACAAGGCTAATGTTTATAGTGACTGCACTCGGGGTGTGCAGGGATGTGCTGTCAATTGATGTAGAAGAAAATACTGCCATTTTCATTATTGCCAACTGGATCGCCCCAATGTTGAAAACGTTCTAGCTGCTTTACAAAAGTAAAAGGAGAGTCTGGGATTACAAATAGTGAGGTTGCAAAATTTTTTTATTCTGGGCCTCCTATTTGTGAATATATGGGGTGTATGCATATAATTTGTATATAAAATGTTCAAGGTCATGCTATGCTGGTATAGACAGTTACATTGATTAAAATGAAAGTGAATATGTAAGGTGTAAAAATATGTTTAAGTTTAGAGAGCACAAAATTTGTAATGGCAAAATATTTGTTTAGAAATTATATTAACGTGTTAGTTTTCTCTACTTATGCAAAATTTTTCTGAACTGTTTTCACTATCAATGGATTTGATACAACTGAACTATAAGCACTATTACTTTTGAATAAGTAGACTACATTTGCATTTTTAAGATTGAGTAAGATGACTCAAGGCCAAGATATTGCTTAAGACTGCATCCTTATTAACAGGATTTCTCTTCCAGTTTTCAGGCATATCTGAATAAATTGGCCTAAGAATCTCGTGTGTGTTTTGCATGTTGTGTCAATGGAAGAAATGTTGTATGTATACATAGGCATATTCTGGTACGTTTGATGTTTCTTTTTTCCTGACAGAATATACCGGAGGCAAAAGCAGTAGATCCGGTTTTAGCTGGAGAGGGAGAAGACCGTACTCTAGGTATCTTATTATTTTAATAAATCTTGGCTATGTCTTAGCTCAGATATATTACTTAAATTTTTTTTCAGACTCTTAAAACCTCCACTGATTTTTCTACTTACAGAACACAATTATGTGCCTGACACCCAACCCAAAAGCAAGAACAAGTAAGCACCTTGACAAACCTCCACACTGTCCACAAATTTACTGCCATTAAATTCACAAAAGTTCTATTTGGTAATGTTGTTTGTGCATATCCGGTATGTTTATAGAGAAATCTGTAAATGTTTGTTTATATTGTAGCTCCTCCAACTGGAGTAAAATGTCAGTTTCTGAAATGCTAATGATGCCCACACAGAAAATCAGTTCTCTGCCAAGACCTGGTAAGCAAAGTTGTTTTGCATACTACGAGTTATGACATGCACAGAATCTAGAGACTTAAATTATCTCGCTTTTATTTTTTTTTAATCAATTATATTATTTGTTTCCTGCA
>KV751326.1:1405295-1430750 GCA_001698575.1 Mola mola
ATTGTCACTTTCAGTTGCAACCAACCCACAGCAAGTCTGCACTGACATCACAAAGCGACTGCAGCAGGTCCTCAGTGAGAGAAACCAAAATCCTGCTCCTCAGGAGCAAGTTGCTCTTGAAAGAAAAATGTCTGATAACGGAGAGGATTCTAAAGACCAAAGCTCAGACCATCAGGCCAACAGTGGTGCTACCCAAGACAAGCAGACCAAGAGAAACGGCAAAAGCAAAGGGAGCAGATGCCAGATATCGCTGAAGGTTGATGCTATTCCAATCAAAGCTCCAGCCAAGGCTCCCCCAGCCAAAATTCTGCAGGACAGAACTACACTTAGCACTCAGGCTCAAACTAACAGGGAGCTTTCAAACAAAGATAAGGTATGAAATTTTTTAATCTTTAAATAATATAGAGAAGCATGTTGATAGTACAATTACTCTCACTGCCAGTAGAGGGAGGCAGAAGTTCCACACTGCAGAATCTAGCAGCTTAATATGCTGATTAAATGTGGTCAAGAGGATAGAACTGTTGATACTTTTTCAATACCAAACACAACAAGTTTATATCTGCATTTTACAGTATAGAAAGTATCAAACGTAAAGAAAAAAGATAAAATCACAATTATAATAAAGGCTGCACAGAAGTGAAATTTAAAGATCTAATATCGTGTAAGGTTATATATTGTGGTTCTCATGCCTTTCAACAATCTTATTCAGAGAGATGCACAGGTTGCAAGTAACATGGTGAAGCTCATCTCGAGTCATTATAAGTCCAAAAAATATGCAGAAACTGCACCACAGAGTGGGAATCCACCTTTTGTGAACAGGTATATACATTCAGGATTTTTTTTTCTCATTTATATTTTATCTCAGTTAATAAACAATTGCCACAACTACCAAAACTGTACCCCTTATTGATGTTTTTTGTATTAGGTCTTTCTTCAATATGAATTGGGTATCAACTGGTAAAGTAAGTGGTCATTTACGTGGAACTATAAATTAATTTATTTGATCTATATTTGATAAAGATAACTTTAATCTGCTATAGAGAGAAGCACCTGGACCTGAAAGCCTAAATTTACAAAATAAAACTACAGGAAGTTGTACAGGGCAGAGGTAATATGGCTAATTCAATTGGTTTGTGTAGTGCAGTGCTATTCATTCATATACATTATGGGATGTATTTAATGCCTCTTTTTGATGTACAGAAAAGATATTTTTGCATTTGACACTGATGAACCATTGAATACTGGGGTAAATATTACTTATGTTGGTTAGTTTATATTTTTGGATAAATTGTATTTGGGTACTTTAGTAGGCCATTTTAATGTTGAAAATCTCTTTTAATTGCTTTTTAGGAAAAGCACAAAACCAACACCTCTGCCATATCAAGCAGGTAAGTATTACGGTAGAGAATGCCCTGTAGGTAATATTTGACAAGAAATGCATTGTGTCAAAAATTTGTATTAAACCAGTCTAATTTCATATTACATTGTTTGGCAGTGGCATCCAAGACCCCCCTGTACTCCTCAGCTCAACAAAAACAGGACAACTTGTGGCAAAAGTAAGATTTCAATAATGTAAACCGGAGTGGAGTAGAGTTGAGGTTACTTTAGACTCAAAAAAATTGAAGTGTATTATGTGCTAGCAAATAAATCCTACGCCATACCAATCGGTCCTCTGTCCTCCACTTCTTTGTGTGTTGCAGAACAAGTGGCATGTGAAGAAGCATCTGTTCAGTGACACAGAGACAGATAATGCCATGACAGAGGTCAGCTGGCTAATCGAGTCAGGCAGGAAATCCAAATCCAAAGTTACAAAATACTCCAGACAGGCACCTGTCAAGACTAAAGTTGCATCACCTCACACTTCATGTACTTCATACCATTAAAACTGCATCATTTAATTTTTTTATTATGTTGTTATGTTCAATAACAGAATTTCATTCCTTACAGCTGATCCATCCTTTCCAAAACCTGTTAAGCACAATACAAAATCCAATAAGGTAAAGCATTATTAGCCTCTTTTGTAAATAATGTGTACAGTAAATGATACTTTTGCATGTAAGAGGCACTATCCCAGTCAGCCACAGTTTTTCGTTGTTTAATCAAAAGCAGCCAGCAGCAGTAGCCAACAGACCTCATGCAGCGGTTAGGAGGCCGCAAAGGGCTGCAGCCACCTCTACTAAGAACTACAAAGAGCCGGACACTGATAGCACCCAGTCGGAATCAGAGATGCCTCCTGTTTCCAAGGCAAAGGTATTCCCTACATTTTATGCTGCTTTACATGTATTGCTTATCCATTTTTTAGACTAAAAAACCAACAGTTTTCACTGTGTATACACATGCCAATGAGACTTTTTGTTTTTGCTCCAACATCTATCTGAATCAGTAAGTCTTGTTGATCTGCATTTACCAGTTATCATTTTGGTAATGAATGGTACATATTACTTTTGATAAAGGTGCTGATAAAATTATTATTTAGTATTTAATTGTTTGTGATACATCAAAAATTTTGGTTGGGCAAAGTCCACAGCCTTCATACATGAGCAGTAACTGATGTTTTTCACTTTGTACCATTTGGAGCACAAAGTCAAGCCTCTCATGTTCGAAAAAAGATTATAATCAAATTTTCCACTGAAAAAACATCCATCCACTAGTCATACGGACAAGGCTGAGAAAGCTCATGACGCTACCTTAGAAATAAAGAAAAATACCTTCACCAAAACAGACCAAAAGCTATATGAACTTAGAGAGCAACCAACCTAGCAACCAGTTGGTGTCTAAGCAACCACCCTCATCACACCCATATCACTTAATTAATCAAGGCTAATACCATGATTAACTAAATTATCGCCATTTGCTATATATTTGACATATCTGAAGCTCTGTGTGGTTGCTTTGTTGAGGTGACTTACTGTGTGTAGTTAGGGGCATGTATTACAGTAGGTAGCATTCTTTTAAAACGAACAAATGTAGATACAATTTTATCAGAGCTCTTGGTAAAATGCACAATTTTTCTCCAGACAGCATATTGTGCTTTTAAAGCTAATGCCCTGGAAGAAAAGTCACACTGGCAGGAGAACAACAGAGGGACGGAATCAAATTGTCTTTTGCCAAGAAATGATCAATATTAAACCACAGGCAACTTTTCTTAGCTGTAAAGCTTGTTGACACTCTTCACACCATGTTAAGTCTACCTAACTGAGCTCTGTGGAACAAAACTGGGAGTAATTTGAAGCTTGTGCTCTTTGCAGTATGAATAGACATAGGAGTATAATTTTTTTTTTATGAATCACTGTTGTGTCATTTCGATTTTTTTATTATAAGAGTCACATTAATATTTAATTTCTTTTTGGTTTGTCTGCAAACAGAAATATTTTCTAAAAAAGCGTGGGGAAAATGAAAAGATGTGTTCAGAGGCTCCACTGGTGAAGAAGAGAAAAAACACTACCTCTGAGCAACCTGCAAATACCTGCAGGAAAGTGGACAGCAACAATCAATCAAATCTGAAAAAGCCACCTGGTCTCAAGGTGAGAGCCCACTTTTCTATTTAGGTCATATCAGCTTACCTTGAAAAGTAATGACATATGTCAATTAAGCACATCTGATGATAATACGGTAATTTGATTTTGTGTCTTTCTCTTTCAGTATAATTCAAATAGTTTACTAATGCGCGTCAAAAAAATAAAATATTTTCGAGAGAACACTGAGCAGAGGAGAGATGTGAAATTAAGTAATGCTACTTGAGTTGACAGAAACTTGCTGTGTTTTATGAACATATTCTGTTTAAAACAAACAGATTACAACCCTAATGAGAAAAAAATTATCATTATGTTAGTTGCTTGACATACGTTTAATCATGACAGTTCTAATATTTATGCTATACAACTTCTTTCTTACTTAAAATACAAGTTACATCACATATAAAAATAAGTCTACTTTAACTTCTAGGGATTTGACCCTTCCAACAACCTGACCACCTTTTTTTATTCTTCATACTGCTACTGCTAGACTAGAGGGGTGCCTCCAAAAATTAGCACAGAGGCGTAATTACTAGGGGTGTCACAATTGTCCAAATTCTCAATTTGATTCAGTTCAATTCTTGATACACTATAATCATGATATAAACAAAGCACGATACACAGACATGATGAGATATGCAACACAATATGTCCATATACCAAAATAAAATTGAATTTTTCATGAATAGTGTATTGAATTGTACTGATGTTTTACCATTACAGAGACAAATGATTGTGACCATATTTTGACTTTTGGAGGGTTTATTGTTCCTGCCCTGCATATATTGTAAATCATATATGCACTTCTTGTGAAATAAGTTGCTGTTTCTGTATTGAATCTGGTGATATTTAATATTATCAGAGTATCACAATACAGATTGTCAAATGTGATACAGTTTCGATTTTATTTGTGTATTTTAATGCCCCTGGTAATTACAGTATCATACTCAGAATTATAGGGCCACATCTCAAGATGCTTTGATTTCTCTGTTATAAGGGGAAGAACAAATAAAACTACAATATAATACTGACCCATTAAGAGTCTTTTGTGTCCTGTGTTGTCTTAAGTGTGTTGAGCTGCAAATGCTTTTGCACTGTGTGAACATAGCACTAACTTCACTTGGCTGTTCCTTCAGTGATGTATTTTAAATGATGCAATGAGGGTCACAGTAAGTTGTGTGGCAGATGCAAAGTTTGTGCCATAAAGAAGAACAGTCTTTATTGGTATATAATGTTTTTTCAGAAATGTATAGGCTTTTAAAGTCTAGCTATAGCATAGAGTGCATTTCAAAAGATAAAAGATTGCAATTTAAAACTTGGATTGTGATAGCAATTTTTGAGTGTTTGTGATAATATTTTTTGGCCAGATTGCCCTCCTTAATTTGCCTCGTAGTCCAGAATGGGTTTTATGTTTGTTTATTTTCTATACAGTAACAGAAGTATTTATTTTTTTTTCAGCAGAGGCCTGTGATTACTACTCCAGAAACTTCAAAGTTAAATAAGAGAAATGTTCCCACTGCCCAAGAACAGATGAATGCATTGAAAGATTCCTGGGCTGCCTGCCAGACCTCCTGTTCATCCCCTTTCATTGAAACAATGAGATGTAAGACTGGAAAGTGTCTGTCCAACATCACAATTAAATTACAGTTAATTCAGTCAATTAATTTTACTCCTCTGACATAAGATAGTGTGTATAAGATGTTTCATAGTGGATTGAATGGCTTTGTCATCGCAATACAATCATACACTACTTATAACTCTTTTGGTTGTAATAGCGTAGTCACACTGTATGTTTATTGAATGCAACAATAAATGAAGACCCCAGTATTTGGAGATTATTTAGCCATGAAATTCTAATCCTAAAAAAGCAATTAGTTTTTATTTTTATTTAAAATGCCAAGCAAATTTGTGCAACTAAGAATGATGTGTGCGCCAAAGAATAGTCTTCACCTTAAACTGAAACTGTAATATTTTGTATCACAGCTTGTAAGAATATACATGCATATTAATCTAAGTTTGCATTAGATGTACTTTTTCTCCCACCAACTTTATGTAGAATTTTTTACATGAATGACCCTGAATTGCTCTCCTAGCATCTTTACTGTAAATTGATATGTAGGAAAGCATGTATGTACTGACCTTATACTGTTTGTCCAACTTATGAGGCCAGCTGTGTGAACATCTGTGCTTATTTTTGATCCTCACAGCTGTCGAGAGGTCAGATTCAATCGTGCATTTGACCAGCTCCCCTCTCCTCAGCCTGCGGGGATCCCCACTTGATGCCTCCCCCCAGGACACCCCCCTTCGAGTCCTCCTGCCACCCATCCCTCACTCTACAGTCAGCAGTAAAGAAAAACTCAAGGCCTTCTCTGTCCACTCTGTGGAAAAGAAGTGTAGCACATCCAAAACTCAGTCCAACCAGTTGGTCCGCTGTCTTCCTTCGATGACCCCTGTAGGTCAAACTCAAGCTTGTCCCAGTACAACGGAGGTAACAGCACCATGCTGACACATTACATTATGTAGGTCTCATTTTCATATGTGGATTCTGTAGTAAAGTTTAAAATCACATTTTAACAAAACAGTACCATGTAATCCATTTTTAACTAAATGTATGAATCTTGGCATTGTAGATGAGAATATGTTAGGACTTAAAATGGTATGTAGCTCATCTCAGAGTCCTTTTCAGTTACAATAAGTGGTAGGAAGTTCCTTGGTATTTAACATCTTTGAGTCATTCGCAAACCTTTACAGTAAATAGAAATCTTTGACGTCTTATGGCAGTCATGTGAGAATCCCTAGAGTAATAAGGCTGTCATAAACAGTAGCCTAGAATGTAGGGAAGTAGGTTTGTGACCAAAGCATTGCAGGTTGAAATTCCCAGACCAGCTGAGAAAATGTGGGTAGAGAAGAACTTCCCTCTGTCAGCAAGCTTTTTTGAGCTTTGAGATTTTTTTCATTAAACTGTTAGGTCTTTTGGAATCTTACAATGCTCCCTACCCTCGACTGAAAAGAGTTGTGTGTGATAACATTAGAGGACTGAGGTTAAACTAAGCCATTAAATGGAGTTCTTGTGTGTAACTATACGTCTCATCCTGCTCATTTAGCTATTTTTGGAATTGCACATGATGAACTGTAGAATTAAGTAGCACGATTTAAGTGACAAAATAACTCTAGTCAGAGCAAATAGTAGCCCCTGCAGCTTTTAATTTTTAAATCATTTTTCTGACAAGAATCCATCACACAACTAGACCTCCATTATCTTCTTGTCATAGTCTGTGGTCTGTATTCTCTTATTTGTTTTAGAGGAGTCAAGTCGAGCATCACCAGGCTTCCTTAACTCCATCTCCTTTTTCAACTCTGCCCTTGTTGACATCCACACTACTTGAACTGGACAATCTGTGTATAAATGTACCCCCTCATTCACCATTCCCTGAAGACTCTGTCAACCATGAGCACAGTTGTGGTTTAAGTGAATTGTCCCAGGTTTCACAGTCATTCACAGATTCATATGAATTCAGCACCATTAAAGGCAATTCCACTGCTTTCCTGGCTAGCAAAAAAGAGGTAGCATCGTATCGCACTTTGTTTTATTTTTGATTGATTTTAATTGGATGGATATGAAAGCACTGAAATACCACTGACTTAATGTGTTATCGCGATTTATGAATAGCTGTAACTGTCTAACGCATTTATGTCCATCCTGACAGAAATCATCACCCTCAGACCGACATCCAAAGTGTCTTACCTCAGGTGAAAAACTTTTTGTCGGACAACTGAATTTCTTGTGTGCTGCCGCAGCTATGTTCCCTCGACACCCAAATAGTATTTCGGTAGCCATTTTAAGTACAAATTCTCTCAAACAGCTGCTGGGTTGTGTTGCAGGTCCTAGTTTCAGGCGCCAAATTTCCACATCAAGTAATTACAAGGAAGACAAGAGGGGGGAGAGGAAGAAAACCAAGATGGGAGGGGAGCATTCTCTTCGGATGAAACCAAGAAAGTTGTTTCAGTCCTGTAAGACATGTTACATTTACTAAGTAAATCAGTTGCAGATTCAGTAACATTTTGAAATGTCCTTGTGGAATAACGTGTTTTGAGATGTCAGATCTGCAAACTGAAAATTAAAGGTATTAATTACACAAAGTATTATTAACATCATCATGTTATTTTTTAAACGTTGCATACCAATTTGTCATAGAGTGTCTAAGCAGTTGAGGTCAGCTGGAGTCCAAAAGGTATTTTAACAAACAGCGAAATATTTCTTGAAGTATAGTCAAAAAAGGGTTTTATTTATACCTTGTTAAGATAATGGTCAAGTGAAAATGGTTATGTTTTCAATGCCTTTCACAATTGTGGAAGTAAATCGTATTTTTCTGTATAATGTAAATGAGAGATTAGTTGTGGTGTTAAACCAGACTTTGACTTTGACATTCTTCTCTAACTGTTGTCTGTAAGCCTCAGTCACTGAGGAGTCTGCTGAGAGTCAAGTGGCCTGGGGAATGTCTTCACACACTGTGAGCTGCAGTCGATGGGAGGCTGAAGTGGAAGATACGGGAGATGGAGACATTGAAATGAATGAGGATTTGGAGTTGCCAGAAATTGTTGCTAACCCAAATAAACTATGCCAAGAATTTAGCTCTGAGTTAATGAAGAAATTTGAGGTTAGACACACACAAACATACAGTCAACATGCATTTAGATAGTCAACAAGGCCTCAGAATACTGACATGCTCAAATGTGTACTGTACTTTCTCTTTTTTCTGAACCAGCCTTATAAGGCTTTTAAGAAGATGATTATATGAAGAGTTGATTATATTTGGCACCATGTCAAGTCATGTCGTAATGTCGTGTTTGATAGGGCTGCACTGAACATATCTTTACATGTTTACTTTGATGAACTGATACATTTTGGCAGTCAGGTGAAAGTTAAGTTAACTTTGATCTCCAAATGCTTTTTGCCAGATTTTTTCACTAACAACAAAAATCGTGTAAGTGTATGAAATAATGAATTGGTGATATTTTATATCCAAAATATTGAAGGCCATCTTCACAGTGACATCATAGTGTTCTGCAAAAGCACTTTCTTGACCATTATTTAACTCAAAGATAGGAGACATTGTGACCATCGTTCACAGTTAAACCATTTCTTTTGTGCCCATCTGGAAATTGTTGTCTCGCTCTGCTGTAAAACTATAGTCCACCACAAGCCTCTGGGTTTTGCTTATATTAAGCTTTAGGTTATTCTTGTTAAAATACATGATGAAGTTCTCTATCAGTCCTCTCTACTTTCCTGTAAAAATATTATTGTATTCACTGGAATCATGTCAATATATTGACAATATTGGACAGGAACTACACTGACCTTATCAAATGTATTAAAACTATAAGGGGCTAATTGTAGTATAATATTGTGGTAATATAAAGATAAAAAGAGTGTATATTGCCATTAGATTGCTGATAAACACAATCTGTTAATATAACAGGTGCATGCCTCTCTATGTGTGCGGCAAGCAGGGAAACTTTAGAGAGAAATACTTGAAACCACCGATTGGGTACATTTTATTGGATAAAATCATGTTGTAAACTGGAACTTATTATAATTTCTTTTAAAAAAGGCTTGATGATGGAATTATTAGTAATATTTGGATCATAAGTCAACAAATTATTTACAGCCTTTATGTTTTAGAAGGTAATGGCTGTTTTGCCTTTAGACTGAATGTTGCAACTTGTCTTGAGCAATTCATATCACTTAACAGCTCTGTTTTTCATAATCATGAGCCACTGAGATGCTGTTAAATGTTGGCCATACTGAATCACTGTCTGTTAAATGTGTTTGTATCCAGAACCGTTTTAAGATGATGGAGGTTTATAGTAAGCAGTCTTTGAAGACCACCCAGCAACATGTCTCCTCCCTCATGACACACCTTACAAAATACAGGTCAGTTAGTATTTCATTAGTTTTGTTCCTAAATAGGATTTGTCGATCATTTCCATGGCAGTGTAGGACAGACCACTATAAACATTTCCTAGCACTTAAAAAAAATGCAAACATAAGTTCAGCTTGTTTCCTCTGGGAAATGTGGTCTGCTGCAGTTCCAGCTTTCTTCAAACTTATCTCAAAAGTTGTGTACGTTTGATGCCTCAGCAGATTATTATCTATATAGCAGCACACTCTGCTCTGCCTTTGTTCTAAAATGAAGCTGGATAAGTAAAGATTTATTCAGTACCTTTTCATTGAGCATCAACCTCACAATTGCGTATGCAAGTATTCACACGTTGGGTTGCACGTACACCCATTAGACAGACATTCACAGCTGATTGAGATACCGCTCAATGTCTGCAGTATACGTCAGAGCCTAGAGAGCTGTTTAAAAAACAATATTAAAATAGAAATCTTAATTATCCGTAAGATTAATACTTGTAGTGCAGACCAAAGCTTGAGTGAGCAGCTACATTGAGGTACTATAGGAGTGTCCAATCAGTGGAAAGAGACAAACTGGTTTGTAATCAAGGATTTTAAATTCACTTGTTGCTCGGGCTGATAGTAAACAAGAGACTGTACACTCCAGAGTCAGGAGTCAGTGTTAAACATGTACTATGATAGTACATAAGGAATGTATTGTTCTGACTCTCTACAATCTATACAAACTGTTTTCTTATTGCTATTCATCTTGGATTTCGCCATGACTAGTTAATGCTCTCTTCTCTATACAGGACTCAGAAAATTGAAAAGGTTCTGGAGATCCTCTTGGAAGAAATTGGCAAACTGGAGCAGTCCCACTCTGTGCTGATAAGCATGGAAAAAGACATGGCTGTATGTTGCTTTTTCTCTCTGTATCTTTTATCCTTCCTCTGTCTCTGACACACACCTCGCTGTGGAACGTTTGAAATGTGCAAAGTAATACCAGTTACAAAATAAGTTAGTTTCTGATCAATGTTTTGTCTCTGTGCTCTTAGACATACCAGAAAAACCAGAGCACGGCGTTCCATTCTTACCAGGAGCAGGAAATCAAAAGGTGAAATTTAGAATGTTGTCAAGGGGTCTAAGGACAGAGGTTGTCACATCTGTACAGTTTGTCAAAGCCCAGTGAGATAATGTGTAAATTGTGAGGGGCTATACGAATAAAATTTGATTTGAAGTTTGTATGAGCACTAAAAGAACCACATTGTTGGTTGGATTCTTTCCTTTGCTTAGAGCCAAATGCTTCTTATAAGGTTGAGTTATACTTATTTTTGAGGTTGAATACTGGTAAAAATGCTTTTTTACCCCTGATAGATATAGACCCAACGGTAAATGTTTGTTTTGGAGGGATGTGGTCAGTGTTTCTTCATATGACTAACTGAAGATCAATCATGTTTATTTAGCAAGCTTTCCACTACCATTATCCAGACTGTCACTGCTGTCCTAACTCCAAAGTTATACCCTAGTTTCTCACAGTCAGTAGGTTCTTGTGACTTTTATAAATGAATGAATGACCATAAAGGTACTTTGTTTGTGTTAATATCATAATCATTCCTTACCTCTCTACATGGTTTAACACATTATCTGAGCAGCATTATCATACATTTTGGTGACTAGCTAACAAAATGTACAAAATTAATTTCTGTTCTTTCAGCCGGAAAATGGCGCATATACTGTATTATACTACTACACACATGATGAGTGTGTGTGAAAAGAGTGTATATTAAACAGGTCGGCTGTGGCTTTGTTTTGGCCTCTGTATTGCACTGCAAAATTTTGTGATGATTTCAGAAACTGACCCAGCCAGTCACATATGACTTGGTCCTTCACCATACAGTGTTATTGGTCTTATTGCCACCTTGCTGGTGACATGTTTTGTGTTTACACTCTTATAAACATTATATATTTACACTCAAATACATGTAGAATTTTTTTCATATCCATGCCTTTACTAAAATGTGTTTTTTAAATCACTGACATCTAAGCAGGTCAGCAGCACATCGAACTTAATGCTACATATCATTAAATAATTGTAATGGATGTCAAATATCAAAACTGACTTAACAGGTAATGTCATAGTGTCAAGTAAATCATGAATCCTTTTTCACACAAGATGCGCCTTTTAGGAACATTTAATGTTTATCAGTGTTTCCCCTTACCTTCATCTTTGTCCCTGATGACTGTCTCTCTCCTGGCCTCCAGAAATGAAACCCTGAAGAAAGCCCTCCAGAGTAATGTGTTTCACAGCTTGGAGTATGAGGAGAGTCTATTCACGTCCCAGGTCTGATCCTCTCACTTGAACACAGCTCACATCTAATATGCGCTTCATACTGTTGCCCAAGTGTTGCACTGTTAGCTCATCTCATCTCAAAGATCAGGTTGCTCTGAATTAAGAATTGTCATTCACAGTTCATATTTTGAAATAGAACATGCCACCTCTGGCTGCCAACTGTCAGTTTTTTGGGGGGCCATTACAGTATTTTGCTTACCTCATTGTGTCACGTGTCCTGACTGTGTCATATTCTCTTACCTCTTCTAAAAACTACGCTGCACTGCTTGCTCTTTTTAGATGTGCTTGATAGAACAAGACATGAAGTCCGTCCAGGACAGACTCCTCACTCAGATGGTAATTAGAAGCAACACATTTGACCCTGGATTAGACCCTAACAATAAGGAGTTTTCTTATGTCTGTCTTTGATTTTAGAGTCCTGTACTCTGTCTGCAGAACAATGCCTGTGCATAAAATATAGTGTGGAGAGAAATTGCAGGTCTGGTGATGCTGTGTACTTTCTCTTCCTCAATGTTTCTATGTGTTTGTGTGCCTTTTCTAGCAAGAGGGAGAGCTCCACAGTGTGAAGAGAAGTCTGCATGCTTTGTTTTTCCCCTGATGGAATTTTCGTTAAACAAAGTCCTACCAATGGTACCCACGGCATAATCAAGGTTGTGTATTTTCACCACAGTGATGCACAAAGTGCTGTGTAGTTCTCTTATTACATTTCAGAATGTTTGCCTAAAGTGCAGATTTATCCAGGCTAAATGCGAATATTTTATGGTTTATCTCTGATCTGGATGTGTTGCTATTCTGTGCTTTCCTTTTATTGGAAATGTTGTTGCTACGCCATTTACTGTCAAACAAAACCTATAAATTAAATTATTTTTAGTGTTTTTCAAAAGAAAGCACAGCTAAGTCCAAGTGTCTTAGCTGTGCTTTCTTTCAGCGTCTTAATTCTTTTCTCATGATATATTTAATACAAATTTCAGATATATTTGTGTAGGTGATTTAAATGCTATAAGATGAAACATTTAAAATGT
The DNA here is from genome assembly GCA_001698575.1 of Mola mola. Classification (NCBI taxonomy): domain Eukaryota; kingdom Metazoa; phylum Chordata; class Actinopteri; order Tetraodontiformes; family Molidae; genus Mola; species Mola mola. The sequence goes on from KV751326.1 coordinate 1,418,082, forward strand.
TAATATATTGCTTGTTTTAATGTACATGTTCTGCCTTTTGTAGCTAGAAGGGGAGCTTTACTGTGTGAAGTGAAGTTTGTATACTTTGTTTTTCCCCTGATGGTGTTTTCACTTAAATGCTTCAATAGAAAATGTTTCAAATGTTAATGTATCATTTTTTAATACAAGTTCTATATACCTGATTCTTACTTAATAAAAAAAACAGTGTTAGAAAGGAAAGGCATTCTTAAAAAAGACCTTGTATTTGGAGACAAGTAGTGCTTACAAAGGTATTTCTCTTTTCAGTGAGGACATTGACGTACCTCGTTCAGATTGACATACTGTATGTACAGTTAATATCAAATTCAAGCCTGAACACCACCACCTCAGACTGCACAGTCCAAGTGACACATTATTCATCAGTTAATCAAAGGTGAAGATGGTCACATGCACAACTTTCTCCCAATACACTGATTTGTACCACCGAGTCAAAGGAGTCCATGAAATAGTACAAAAAACCCAACAGACTGAATGACAGGATTGCCCCCCGCCCCCCTTCCCCCACACTCTCATACTGAGAGTCAGAGGCTCAACCAAAGTCCTCTTCCATCTGGCAACTTGTAGTCTTCCGGACACACTGCCACAAACATCACCTCCATCCTCTCCTCCACACTCTGGCACTCACACTCAAGGGTGCTGGAGGAATGTTAAAGAAGCACTGAAGGCAAAAAGGCTCCAGGATCTTAGAACTGTCGCCGCTGAGCAGCTTGTAGCAGCTTAAGGAAATTTCCACGCTCAGCATTTCTTCACAGAAGAAACTCCCTGCTTTCATGGCCGGTGGAACCTAAAGAGAGACAAAGCATATTGAGATGCTGCGTGTAAAGTGGGGGGGTACAAACCGTGAAAGCAGAGGTGCCTTTGTCATTCTAGCCAGCTATCATTGCAGCAATTAATCAGCTCTGGGGGGCTATTTTTAGCACAGTTATTGGATGCGTTGAGAGGCTGGACACGTCATCCCATCCTCCATCTGGGTCACTGTTCCAACTCAAAACGAACCCCCGTTTTTCGCCACGCCAAGGACAGCGTGGCATTTTATCATTGCTCTCCAGAGGACAACCTCCACTACAGCATCCCCCCCCCCCAGCTCTCTGAAGCACTCCCATCTATCTTTAGCCCCTCCGTGCACCATGGATGAGTGAAGAGAGCTAAACTTAGACCAGCGGTGCCCAGAATAGAGCAAGGGTGTATTCCCAAACACGCTCTACACACAGAGAGTACTGACCTCGTTAGGTGTTTGCTGGAGGCGTGCACTTCCATCTCGGTGCTTTTAAACTCGTTCAGTTCTTTTCGGATTGCAGCCTGTGTTTGAAAAAACAACATTAGTGCATCCGCAGCCGTCGCGGCGCCACAACCTTTGAACGGCAAAGAGACAACATGGGGGATGAGAAAATATAATCACCTTTTCAAAAAGATAGCTAAAAAGGCGCTTGGCTAGATAAGCTGATAACAAAATGTGGCGCAAATAGTCTTGATGAGCAACAAGTCATTGAATGTGAAGAATTCAGTGATGAGGCCAGCCCAAATAGTGACTTATCACCCGTTTTTGCTCAAAGTCCATGTGACCTGGTGGGTCACAAAGGTGGACACATGGCTGTGGCTTGATATTATTTAACCACACAAACACACCTTGTCAGCCGCTGAGAGGCGAGTCCAGGGCTTGTCGGCTCGCCTGTCATAGTCCTGAGCTTTGGCCACCTCTACATAGTCACTGAAGCGGATCAGAATCTTTCTGTCTCGCAGTTCATCGACTGTGGGCCGCTGGTTGAGCTGGAACAGACAAGCAGTTGGGAAAACACCTGTAACTGTTTGGTGTGACTGACTGCATATTTGGCTGAGACAAACACCTCTGAGTGTAAATTTGTACCTTTCTGTTTAGCCGCTGTTTGATCTCCCTCCTCTCCTCTTGCTCCGTCTGATCGTTTCTCTCTGGGAAAAAGAAAAGACAAATTCTAAATTCATACTGTGTAAGTAACCGAAAAAAACCCCCCCAAAAAACAGAGAATGTTGCGTTTTGTAATGGATTAATGGGAAGATTCACCTTTATTATAATGTACCATCTGTAAATATGTGTAAGCCATAACAAGTCTCTTTGACTCTCAGTGTTCTCATGTTTTGCAGCCAAGTGAAAGAATGTGCACGGATGCGTCTTCTGGCTCGTGAATAATGAACTACACTGGCAGGTCTGCACTATTATTAATGCACCATGTTGCCCACTTTTAAAGGTCTTCACATATAAATTAACAATACACTTTTATTTCCACGATTTATTTATAGTCTGGGAATATCATTGGAGGGTTTGTCAACTTACGCTTTAGGATGTTCCGACTCTCCAGCTCCTCCACATTCGGTCTCTGGCTCAGCCTCCTGCGGAGAAACACCAGAACCACGTTTTGTACCATTTTGACTTCCCGTCCCGTCCTCTCCTCCTTAAACCGGTTCTAGTTTCTTCACTGCGCGCTTTCTCGACAGGAATCCCCTATGTGTCCATCTTGCATCCAAACCGCGGCTGTGCTGCTTCGGCAGAGGCGCCCCCCACATCTGGAACGGCCGAAGAAGCGCACTAATTCTCCCGGTTGAGAAGTTAAGCGTCGGTGCGCGGATGCTGCATCTCGGGCTCCTCTTCACCCTCCGCCGCGGACTACAGCAGCTTTTCTACTGGGTCGTGATGGGCTGCTGGGGCGCGACTCCCCTGTTTCCCTGGTTACTGCATGCATAATTTGTAGGAGGCGGAGCCAAACGGACTCCCACTCACGGCATCCCCGACCCTCCCCCTCGCTGTGCCACTGGCACAGTCACTCTGCCCGCCGGCTCACGTTATTTTTACTCACGTTTTTAGTCAGAGAGCCTTTTTTAGAAGAAGCAAATGAGTATTTCAAACAGGCCACGCATATAAAAAAATATATATACAAGTCTAACAATATCTTCTATCCGATAAACACTTAGTCAGCTACATTTATGTCACCATCACGGCATCCAAAAGTTCCCCTAAACCCAACCTTTTGGCGCGCGGCGAGCGTGCGTGTGGACTATTAATAGAGCAGTAGGTAAGAAATGCACCGCGCAGCAGGACTCGTCCGCAACCTGTGGCATGTGGCATGTGGCCCACCCCCGGAGCCGGAAAGGACACCCAGCAGGACTCACCCGGGACATCACCGGACACTTTAGAGTTTTGTCCCGCAACACATCAAAGTTAGGTCACACGTGCAGACACGCGCAAAGCACGTGGAGAGTAGAAAAGCATCAATTATATGACTTAAAAACAACAAAACTATCAAGAAGCAAATACAACCAATATGCAGGATCAATTGATGAACTCTTCTTCATCACTAACAGATCCAAGCGAGCGTTCCCAGAGCGCCCAGAGGGAAAATAACCCACAAAACATAGTGAACAGGCCCACTGTTATTGACCAGGTCCCCGAGTTGCCTAGCAACAACATCAAGGCTCTTCTGAGACAAAGAGCCCATCGCGCAGAAATCCTCACTTCTGCCTAGCAACACTAACGTGGATTTCACTCTCACTGCTGCTGTGTGTGTGCTTTACAACGAACCTGGGGCTATTTTTAGACACGGACCTCATTCTCTCTGTTTGTGTCTCTGTCTCTTACTACTGCACCTTCTTCTCTCTGCGCCCCGCCCCAAATATTCTAGTTACTTAGCCTACATCTCAGAGAAAAATATTATACTCACTTTTTCACCTTTTCAGACAACGCTTCTGTTCATTTCCTTCCTGCTCAATGAAAATCCAGCATATCTCCAAATCTGGTGACTTTGGGAGAATTTGTGGATTTCAAACTATAAACGTATAAAATCAGATCAATCTGCGGCAGTAAAATGCATTGAATAAATGAGTGCAGCAGTAATACTAATCCAAAACAGTTAAACTGTTAGGGATCATTTTTTCTTCAGGATCCTTTTACTTTTGATACTTTCTGTGAATTTCTTCTGATAATAAAAAATCATTACTAAGTATTTGCATGCAGAATTTATGAGTATTTTCACAGTGCACTTTTACTTTAGCAAAGGATCTCGGTACTCCCGTTCTCTTGCCTGAGAATACCACTGAGACACACAGTTTGTCATCCACTGCTCTCTAAAACCAACCAGGTCTTTGTGCAAATAGAAGATTTTGAAAGGAATTTCCCCAGAATGCCATGATGACGCATAAACGCCTGTTGGCATTAGGGTTCCCATTTGCCGCTCAGGATGTTCTGTAATGAAATGAGTTAGAATAGAAAGTCTTAACTATGCCAGCCAAGGGAGGGATGAAAAAACACACAAACAAAAAGAATAAAAGAAACAATGAGTGGGCTGCAGAGGCTTTCAGTCTTTTCTTTTCTATCAGCTGCCAGCTGCGTGAGGAGACAAAATTGACCAGCTTTCTTCCTTTTTCAAGTACAGTAGCAGCTTGCTCCTCCTCTCCATTATTTTTGCCGATAGAACTTGCCGACAAGACATTTGTGGAAAGAGGGGAGCACGCGGGGAGATGCAATATTGAACAGATTCAGCGGCTAAGATTAGAAACAGCAGAGTGCACAGTGCCGGCCGGGGAGTCTCTAAAGATAGACAGGTGACCTATCACTGACACAATGGACAGACGAGGTGTCGTCGTCCACCACAGGTCCGCGCGGTATCGTCTGCTTGATTGGCACAAAATATAAAAGGGGGTTTTCGCTGTGAGTGAAGCACGGAAGGGAAACAAAGAGAAGATGAATACGGCGGGAGAAATCCGGAGGAGTGCGTGAGGGATTATTTTGTCATTTAGTATGAATTCCCGGGGGAAATAAAGCCAGCTCGCACCATTCTGGGCCATATTCAGCCTGGGTTTCCTCACAAAATAACGGTGCAACAACTCTTTTATATATGTCATAGAATGCACTGTAAGATGAGTTTATTGCATATGCTTGACACTGAAGGTAAAGAAAATGACTTATTCAGAGCCTCAGGCTTTACAGATTCAGGGAGTGATAATAACTGGAGGCAAATAAGTAACAACTATAACTTTTACAGTGGGTTTTTTTTCCAGCTGTGTCTGCTGAATTGCAGAAATTAAGCTGTTTTAAGAATCCTTGTTGATCCTTTTGGGATCCTTCATTTATCGTCCTTGAAATGTAAACAGCTACAAATCACAAAGAGTAAATCAATTGAGCCCAGTGTTGTTGGAAAACAGCAACCTCTTTATATAACTCACAGCTTCTCTCACTCCTGTGCTACAAGTGGAGCCTCTCTGCCTTTCAAGATGCCAACCGAGCTCGCTGTTACGCAAGCTGCAGTCATGCTCCCTCCTTACCTTTACACAAGCTGTTTGACTGTGAACCCGCAAGCATCCAAAAACCCCTTTTTCTCAAATAGCAGCAACATACTGTACGTCCTTCCAGATGATCTGAGGACGGATCAGGCAGGCAGTATTCTTAGCCATCTTGTAGACAGATGATCTCTGGGAAGTGTGGGTGGCACCGTGTGCTCGGCTTTGTTATTGCACAGCGAGTTATGTAACTCCGTGTTGTGCTCTGAGTCTGATATGCTGGTGTTATGAAGAACCTGATTCTTTTAACACATTTGCACACAGGACTGCTGTTGTCTATCTTTGGACATCATGTTTCTCGGCTGTGTTAGAAAAGCCACGTTGTTCAATTAATGCGGAGGCAGGGGAGCTCAGATAGAAACAACAGCGGTGCAAGCAGCCTCTACTTGTTGCATTCTAGAATCTGTTCCTTTCAATGCATCCAATAATCTCTCCCTGTCCTCTGCATGTCCGCTCTCACCACATCCATGAATTCTCCCCTTTGGTCTTCCTCCTGCCTCCTGCCTGGTAGCTCCATCTTGAGCATCCTTCTACCAATATATTCACCTTCCCTCCTCTGCACATGTCCACAAAATCTCAGTCTGGCCTCTCTAACTTTGTCTCCAGAGTAAGAGTTTATAGCCAGAAATATTTCAGCAGAAACAAAAACAAAAAAAATCCATTGCTGATGTTAAGACATTTCATAAAGTGTCTCTATTACAAACAAAACACTGTTCGCCAATGACCAACGCAAGATTTACTGCAGTTACTACTTAAACAAATGCATCATTAATACTCTAGAAATATGGAGCAGATTTTATGGGATTTTATTTGCTTACTTGGCAAGTTTCAATTCAATCTGCTGTCGAATTTCCTGGCGCTCCTGGTCGCTCCTTGCTGGGAAGATGTTTCTGTCCTCCAGCTCCTTCTTGCTGGGCCTGTTTCGTAGTTTGACAGCCAGCAATTCCTTCCTTAGCCTGCGAGGAAGTGTGCCTGCAACCATGGATAAGAGCTCTTAACTTCTTATCATCCAATTCAACTCTTACTATTGCAGAACACAACAGCGATTGAATAAAGCCTCCCTATCTGTCATTCAAAAGATCCACACCAGGTTCTTCTGTTTCGAATAACGTTTTTATTGTTTTTGCTCTCTAGCGCAGTAAAGTGCCAACTCTCAACTTTAAGGGAGTTTGAAAGATAAACGCATAAAGCGGCCCACTCCCTGCAGAGCGAAACATCAAGGAGCCTGAAAGCCAGAGGCTTTAGCTGCTAAATGCTGCGCAAAGGTTTGCAGGATAGTCGCTAAGTATGTTTTTCCTAGCAGGTAGAGTAGAGCAAGTTTGAGCTTTACACTGTGTTTACAAATAGAAACGGTGGACTAAAAGGCACTAAAAATACTCTGGGAAGGAAGCGACAGGTAACTCGTCATAATTTAGTATAGGTTGTTCTCTACTGGTGGCGGCTTTCAAATTACACAAATAAAACGGATAAAGAGTTTTAAATTCCTAATCAAGTTTTTGTAGCAGCAAACCCAGACTGGTCTCTGAAATGACTGGCAGTTTTTAACAGTGCAGTGACACACTCTGCTGTTCTCTCAGTATGTATGATGTATACATCCAAATTAAAGCACATGGGCACCACAGAAAAATACACTGTGTCAACATGTTCATCAGACTCAGATTTATCAGATCAGATGCTGAAGCCCTTCAACCCACCAGAGATCACGGATTCGTTCCACCCGTCCAAGTCCGTGGGGAGGCCTGAGGTGTTGGAGAAGCACTGGTCCAGCCGCACGTTCTCCTTATTCTCCTCCGCCTCCTTCTTGGGCCAGTCGGACCCACTGCCTCCCACGCAGCCGACCCCGAACAGCGATGCGTGTTGGTTCTCGGCGCTGCAGGAGCGGGAGAGACGTCCGTCGGAACACCATAGTCGGGGGGGTGAGCCCTGCTCACACCCATCGTGGACACTGAGTGGGCACGGGTAGCAAAATAAATTCACGTTGGGAGCGGCGAGGGGAGTTAAGGATAATGTTGAGTTTAAATACGGAAGAAATTAACAAAGCCTTTCAGCATATGTACTCAGATGAAGAATTAAACAAGCAGTTACGACTAACTTTATTATAGTCACAAAACATTTATCATAAGTGATCATCCTTTCCTATCAGAGGAGTTTAATGCTTTAATTAAAGCCAGAATTAGCTCTGACTCCAGTAAGACAACAAACCAAAGCACATTTGTTGGTGTCTGAGTGAGGACACTGGTGCATACAGACACGCATGCGTGTCAGCCTGAGAACTCACCTCTCCTGTCTGTTCTTGGAAGCAAAGGCTCTCTGCAGTTCCTCCATAATGCAGCTAGGGGGCATGGGGGGGTGCATCATATTGCCTGGATGCGGACACCCTGAGGAGTTGGACAGGGGCCCTCGCAGTGGCAGCGTCATTGAAGACAAGCTCTCCGTGGCCCTGGGTGGAGGCTCTTTGGGGAGGTAGGAGTTGGGCAGGTGAATGGGGAGCGACACAGGGCCTGAATCTGAAAGGGCGGAACGAGCAGATGAACAGCAGAGGTTCATTAAAATCTTTATTTCTAGTGTTTCCAGCTTGCACGTGTGAGGCACGAGAGACTCACCATCTCCGGCACTTAGCTGGGGCAAAAGTTTGGGAGGTACTTGTGACGGAGACATTCCTGGAGGGATCTCGTCCTCCCCTCTGTCTTCCATCTGCTCTCCCACGTCCTGCAGCACCTCAGGTAAATCCCCCGCAGGGTGCACCTCTTCGCCTCGGTCCTCCTCGAGCTGTGGCACGTTTTCCTCCACCCGATCACAGTCCTGGAGAGGGGCAGCTACTGGAGAACATGGATGAGGGGGAGAAAAATAAATTCACTCCCAGCTGGTGTGAAAAACTGAAAGAAACTGAAATCCGGATGAAACGTAAACTTCAGAGAGATTGCTGAAATATAAATTACAGAATCTGTTTGTTAAAAAGTGAATAAAACCAACTGATTTTGTCGAGAATGACACAGTAACAATTTATGAGTTCCTAATATTTTGCACAGCTCTACTGATGAATTTGTCCATTGTCTTCATACAAACATACTTAATGCAGGAATATGGTGGATGACAGAAACATTGTATCATCTTTGCTGCCCTCTGCTGGCAGATGTGTAGGGGATCGATTGACATCCGAATGTTGCAGCCTTATGGGATGCAGGAACCTGCAATCTCCAGTAAATTAAAACCATGCCTTTCAATTTGCTCCAAGAAAAATACCCTCTAAACTCCAATCTCATCCTGACCAACCTTTAGGGAAGAAAATATTTCAAGCCTTTCACTTGAATGTTCATCTAAATTCTGAATCTTGTATTTGGAATCATGCAAAACAGGATTGGTTGACAAAAGGAATCAGAATATTAGCAGATCTGCATGAGGGGAATGAGGTGAAGACGATTGGGAAATTGGTTTTCGAACATGATCTGCCCAGAAGTAATTTCTGGAAATAATTGCAACACCAATAGGGAAAGGAATTCCGATCAGTTTTCCCCCCTTGGACCAGTAAAATGATGACCGAAAGTTAAGGTCCTTTACACTTTAAAGTCGATTTGGGCAGCAGATTTAAACATTGATTTCATACAGAAAGAGTGGGAAATATATTAAAATATTCCTGAGGTTGAAGGTTCATGACAGTATAAAGCACATCATCCAAACTAATTTGGATTTTAGACCAAGGCTTTATGATCTCAGTGATCCACAAAGGACGTTTTAGGGCAGAGCCGAGGACTTTAACCATGCCAGTGTAATGGTGGGAAAACAACTTATGACAAGGAACTGGAGGAATTCAGGGGAGTCCTCCTCCAGGAATGGTTCACAGAGTTGTCAAAGGTGGCATCTTGTGAACAAATCTCCTTCAACATTAGGGACCAGTCTATTTCCCATTTCCTGTCTAGTCTGTCCTCCAGGTGTGTCTGATTATTCCCTCTCCCTAATGTGTCTCACCTGTGTTGAAATGTCTACCTCTCCCTCATGTATTTAACCCCCATGTTCCCTTCCTCTTGTGCCAGATTGTCTTGTTTAGCTAGCGAGCATTCCAGCGTTTATTCCTTGTAAGTCTCCTTGTGTCCGATCTGTATTCCGTGTTTTGATTACCGAGTTTGCCTTATCATCATCTGTACCTTCGCATAATTTGAATTCCTGGTTTTGACCTTCATTATTAAAACGACTACCGATTTAGAAAGCTCCCTGTGTGTCTCTGCATTATTGGATCCCCCAGACCTGGTGCCTGATAAACTCCATCATCATTGAGATTGATTTCAACAATTTTATCACTGTGATCTAAGGGCACCGGCCACTTCACGCATCCATTTTTTTCTTTGTTTGTTGCATTGGCAGCTCCATAAAGTCCATGGAAGACTCGTCCTACCTGGAGAGGGATGCTCTTCCTCAGGGCCAAGGTATTCCACACTGCTGACTGTGAAGTTCGGGGTCAAATGTCGCCCAAATCCTCCCAGCAGGACGGCTCCTTCAGAGCAGCAGCCCGGGATGGGGGAGCTCGGGTCGTGACACAGGAGACCGCTGGATAATGCTACATCTGTGAGAGGGTGGGCGGGGGCAGGAGAGCAAGTCGCTGTCAAGATGCATTCTGTATTTACGTGACAAAGTGCAGCATTTATATGACTTATCGCAAGACATGATAAGGAATTTCTGGCATTGGTGCTCTGCCTCCTCAATGAGACAGCTGATTTATATTGTCGCCCACGAGCAGCTTACCGTCTTGATTCCTGACGGATCAGATGAGTTAAAACACTGAGAAACACAGCGACAGATTTTCACGGTGACTTTTGGCCTTTTGTCACCTCTGATCTTTTTTTGATTTTGTACAAAAAGAGTGAGGTCATCCATTTCTCACCCTAGATTTTAAATCTTAAGCTTTAAAGAATATTTTATTAAGTCTAAGAGTGAATTCAGAACACACTTTCAGCAACATCAAAACACTGAAGTGTGACTCATCATAGGTCAACGTGCAATGTTTCAGTCGTTCAAGCAATGTTCTCTGGCATCATCATAAATCAGGACCGGTTTAATTCAGCAGTCGTATTTTGACTTGCAACACCTCTGAACCTCCCTCCCATTAGCTGTACCAAATCAAATCCATGAAATGTGAATGAGAAATGTGCCTCCCTCTGTCACAGTACCTGTAGAACTCTGCTTGAGCTTCTCATTTTTCTTTTTCCTCCACTTCCAGGGCTTGAAGATGCGCCCAAGGGTGGCCAGCTTGCTGTTGCGGCGGATGGGTGGAGTGCGGACGCCGGTCACCAGGCAGCCAGTCCTCAGCACCCTCTGCTGCTCCACCAACTCTACTGCAGCGACAGGGAGGATGGAGAGGAAGGCAAGGAAAGGGAGGAGAGTTGGTACAGGAGGACGAAATTGGGTAAGGGGGGGCGGGGGGACCAGGCAAAGTGTGTGTTGCAGTGGGTCAGATAAAGAATAATAAATGGGATTAAATAACAAAATAACCAGACATGCACAAATTGGCAAGAGGCGAAAAAGGGAGGGAAAGACACCAGGGCACAATTAGTATGCTCACATTACTGAATAAACCATGATGGACTCCAAGTGCTGAGAACAGATTCAATTAAAAAAGACTAATTCGATCGGGATGCAGTCCCTCACGGGGGCTGCTTGCCTGCGAATCTCCTACCACGGCTCGTACGTCACATATCAAAATAAATAACTCTCACAGAGCAGATTTGGAGAGGACCCGAGAGCATGCAGACGCAGAGAGAGTTCAGACGACTGCAAAAGGGCACGTTTCCCTTGTGAACAACAGGTGTGCAAGCCTCCACCTTTCCCAGAAACAACATTACACTCGGCTGCCCAGTGAAACAGAGCGTAAACTTTTCTAATATGCCGCTGCATTTATCTGTTCTCTGTCTCTCAGAGGACACACACCTTCCCAGTGGTCAGTGTTTTCAGGAAATGCAGCTATATTTACAAGATGTTCCATATTGCCACAGAACATTCCTAAAACAGGCCTAGTGTGTTTTTATTCATAAAAAACTTTGTTTCAACACCACTGTGGCCAAGTGCTTGCTCGTAAGGGAATGTTGCATCCAGGCCTCAGTGTCATGAGGTCTGAATGAGGGGTGAATTGTCACTATTTAAATCAAAGCGGACTTATTTCTGGGGTATGCCCACATCTTATAGTGCCGACAACATTAGAACTGCAGCTTTGTGTCAGGATAAGGCATTTAGGGGAACGGGAGGAAGTGCAAATCTGAAAATCTGGCTATATGGACCACGGAGGATAATCTGAAGATGCTGTGTAGCAGAACAGGGCCTGGCATCCAGTAACGAATCATAGTGCAGCCATCAAATAATAAAGGGAATAAAAGCAGTAAGAAAGTATGAAAAGAATGTGCAGCCAATGTGGTTTCATACACAGCTTTCATATAAAAAGAATTAAAGTAAATGAACAGTAGAGTGTGTGTAGGTATTAATATTACATTATTTGAATGAGCTCTTCCTTTCTTTAAAGGAAACTGGTTTTTCAATGAATGGTGGCTGTGACTCACATCAGGCAAAATGTGGGTCCACACATCAGTGCTGCCAGCATGTAGTCAGAGAAAAGAGCCAAAACAGAAGAAATGTACCATAAACTGTATATAACAGCGCCATATAATTAAGGTCTGCATACGTCAATGTGACAGCGATATCTGCCTCCAGGAGGCTGATATCTTTGTTCAAATGTTCAGCTGAGGAGGAGGAGGAAGTAAGGATTTGTAATGGGGGAGGTTGCAGAATGGCTCAGGGTGTGATATGGAGTAAAGTGATGGAGGAAGGACGATACAGCTTACTCCTCATGCTTTTATTTATTTATTTTTTTTGCAGACCAGTGATCTCCCCTGAAGCACATGGCTGTGGAGTAGAAATAGGGTGAAGGAAGTGAGTGGGGGGAGGAGAGGAGGGAGGAGAAGAAGAGAGGGAATAAGGAACAGAGAAGAGAACCAAAAGGGAAGAGAGATGAAATAAAGAGGTGTGGCAGAAGGAAAAGTAAGTGAGAGAACAGGCAAAGGCGAGCAGGAAAAGGGAGGGAGAAACCAGACAAGAGGAAAGGGAAAATGACAAATACATTTCAGAGAGAGAAAATAAGAAGTAAAGAAAATTCAATTAGGTCAAAGGAGGAAATATCCAATTTGGTGTTTGACTGCTAAAGTTCCAGGAAACGTGTCAGTTGAGCACGCACGCCCGTTTCACCACAGTCACACATGCGGTGTGGCAGACGTGGCGCCGCCCGCAGAATCCAGGTCAAGCTTAAAGGAGAGGCACCCAGTCGCACAGAGAAAAAAGCTTAAGAGA
>KV751326.1:1432252-1447937 GCA_001698575.1 Mola mola
CTTCTCAGTCCAGTCATTCCCTACGAAGAACTACACTATTTGTTTGTATTACAAGTACACTGAACAAGTAAGTATCTATCAAGTGAGCCAGAAAACTCTAGAGGCAAACAACTATTTTAAGTTTCCACTTTTTGTAGACTGAATTAGGCTCCATTTCTGCTCCTAAATCGTACACATTGGACCTTTAATTCCATTTTTGTGGTACGGCTCTGAGGATGACTAGATCTGTCATTCAGCTGATAGATGCATGATCCAATATGAAATACATCAACTTTTAAAATACAATAATTGTCAAGTTTAATTTACATTAGTTCCCAGAATCCTGTCCTGAAACCAACAGTCAAAGTCTCCTCTCCGATTCTTTAAAACAATGATTCCTAAAGTATGGGACGTGAGGGTCCTGCAGGTGGACCGCCAGAGGTCTTTTACAATAAATACATAAAAAGTTTTCAGTGTTCAGTTTTGTAATTAAATTTGAGGTTACTCAAAAATATGTACAGTTACATATTTATCTTGTTTAGCAAAAACGGAACAACCGTGCACTGTATTGCCATCAGCCCATGGTCATATTGAATGGTTTTGTTTCTGGAATGAGCTAAGATTTAAAGGTTGGTTGGGCCCCATTAGATTTTCAGATTTTTAGAAGTGTGCCAAGAATAGCTGCTCTACAACATCTCAAGATGAGATGAGATCTCGATCTTTTTTGTCATCCGGGAGTCGTTCGTTGTCCCCAGAATCCTGTCTTGAGATCCTTATGATCTAAGTTGATGACTTGGTGATGCTCCAGCTGCTAAAGTTTCCTCTCGAATTCTCTAATATCTCAACATCTATCAGATTAAGCTTTTGCAGACCTGTGCAGACCGAGGGATCACTAAATGACTTTGGTGATCCCTCGGCTTTTCCTGTAGTCACCTTGTAGCTGACAACATTTTATCAGTCAAATACAGCATACTAGCATGCTGATATGCTAAACTAAAACGTGGACCGTTACATCCTGCTACACACTAGCAAGTTGCGAAGATATTTCCATGGCAGCATTTTGGTCAAAGCACCGCTGTGTGTAAGTGCAGCTGAATGAGATAAAGACTCTTCTATCTGTAGCAGGCACCTGTATACCAAACCCGACTAAAAAAAACAGATATCACTGTGCAGTCCTTCCTGCTAAATAAAGAAACACCCTCAGACTGACCGTTGACTCCCATTAGAGCCTCTGCTCCTCACTCCAGCTACCCTGCTCTTTCCATGCAGGCAACAGACAATGTGCCCTTGAATGGACCACCTCCCTATCCACTGCCCTGCCGGCCAGCCTCTTCCCTTTACCCCCCTGGCTTTACAACTGTGCTGCCATCTGTCTGTAGCCACGCTGCCTCAGGGGCCCGCGCCACAGTCACGGCGCACAGCTAACGACTCGCAGGGAGAGAGTGACGAACAGAAGGACTGAAGCTACGGAAAACAGAAAACAGAGAGGCTGAGAGCTTTGCCTCATAGATATGTGGTCTTTGAGATTTATTCCACCCCAGAAAATTCCCTGAGTACAGTTTTGCATATCCAAATATTCATCCCACTGAGCAATACATAAATTAAAAAAAATCAACAATGAGCAAAATATAATTCTCCTCAGGAAAGTTTTGTTTTGAATGGTCTTGCATCTAAAATCCATTAGGCAGCGGACCACAACCACCAATGAGGACACAGAGGTCCCTGCCCTTGTTTTTCTGTTGTTTCATGTTTGCTCATTTCCACATTTCATATTAGCAGACCAAAGAACAGACGTTTCTCTGATTAGGAACTAATTTAGAGTACAGCTTTCTCATTTCATGACCTACTTAATTGCCAATGTTAAGGAAATGACTCATGACTCAATGACTCATTCTAACATCCATGAAAACAACAGTGATGAACCAGAACATGAGTCCGCAAGGCTCAAACTTCCAGATTATCAAAGTGATTACGGCCCGAGTGTTAAGCTCCAGCATGTGGGCTACTGGCTTCAAGAGAAAGTCCAGCGAACATAAGCGACCGCCCAGACTGCCTCTCCTTTTTCCAGCCACTCTTCAGCCAGTGCAACAAAGCTGTTGGGCAGGGACACATTTTTGTTATTTTCCCTCTTTAAACCACAACAATAGATTTGATGAAGAGCAATCAATATGTTGTTAAAGTGTAGACTTTCAGCTTTAAATCAAAGGGATTCACAAGAGCACTGAATTAATTATAAAGGTCAAGAGTGACTTCTGACTTGTGCAGGTAAGTGTCAAGTCTATGAAAGTGACTTATCCCCACCTCTGCTGTTACCTGTTTGTGTTTCTGCTCTACATGAACTAGAATAATTACTTTTCAACATAAATCCACATTCAAAGAAAAACCCCAAACTATGATCTCAACAGGAATGAACAGGAACACAACATCTATCTTCTGATCATCTGATCTTCTGTTAAGCGAACCAATTAGGCTGTAAGTAAAGAACACAACATCTATCTTCTGATCATCTGATCTTCTGTTAAGACGATTCTCTTCAATATAAACCTAAAATTCCTGAATATTTCAAACACAAAGGAAAAGTTGTTTTTTTTTTATAAACACACAGCACATTGTTGCATTTGTTTCGTGGCAGCCAGTTCGTGCTTGAATGTAGCAGTGAATGGACAGATGGGATTTCAATTCAACATGTCCAAAGCCACTTTAGAGCTCAAACACAACAGAAGGTTTACGGTTGTGTTTTTCTCTTCAGTAAGTAAGAAAGCTGTATGAACTAAATGAATGAATTTTCTTTCTTGACATTCTGTCACTTTGTTTTGTTGAATTACTAGACTGAAAAAGAGAAAAAAGGGGCATGTTAATGTCTTGAGACAAGAGTAAGGCTATTTCTAATGAGGTAAATTTAAGAAGTATGAGAAAAATGGTCAAAATCCCATTGATCCTCCATTGAATTCAGTTATGTGAAGGGGAAATAGACTCGACAACAAAGATGAGATCTTATTTCGAAGTTGTCTTTCCTCTGGGACTGTTGTCAGTAAGACCAGCAACTGATAGGAAATCCCTGGGGCCCTTGTTAGGGACCATATGTTGGTGCTGAGAATGAGGACTAGTGGGTGGTTTCATGTGTAAGTCTGCTGCAGCACAAGAGAACCAAGAATGCATTTCACGCCCAGTTTTTCAAAACGAGCTTGTTTAACCCCCCACAACAGACACACACACACACAAACAGACGAGTGATGTCATCAGGCAATAATGGGTCTGGCTGGTAGACTTCAAACTTTTATCATGAAACCTTTGGGACAGACTGCCGGCCGTGGTGTTTCACAGTGTTTTGGAACCTGACTCATAGTGACTAATAGTCGTGATCAGTCACCTTCTACTACAGACTGACTGATCTTTGTTCCAGATCCATCCCACACAACTTCAACTTCACCGTAATATACGTGTATGTCTTTACACCCCATTCCTCACATTTTCATTTAACTTCAAAGCTAATTATCCTGAGTACCAATAGAATTAATTGTGTGGGGTTTTTTTTTGTTGTTGATAACCATTTAAAAGCCCTTTAAGGTTGTTGAAATGCTGGAAACACAACCAAACAAACTGTCACCACATTTTAACATTAAATTGTTCCCGAATCATGATTACTGCACAGAAGTACGCAACTCTCTCTAACTGCACCACAATAACTTCAGATCAGTGAGAAAAACACAAATACAGAAGTGTCATTATCCGTAACTAAAACTGTTAGGGGATTTTAGGTTTTTAATACGTTAGTAGATTTGTTTGCTGCGTTGATGGTATGATGTTTAAGATGTTGATTGTGTCTTGATTGTTGATTGTTATGCCCAGGCCATCGCAAAAACCTGTTTTCTGAGGGTGTCAGATGCTGAAGATCTGGGTTGGTGGTCAGCCTGAGCACTGGTGAAGTTGTTCCTCATTAATGTTAAAAACTGATACCACTGTTTATACACATACCCATACGCAACTGCGTAACGATATGACACATTTACACAAAGACACGCCTCTGCATTTCGACCAGAAAAAGACAGGCTGTCTTCAACTCGCCGCAGCCATCGCATCGAGCCAGTGGGCCGAAGATGTGTCTGCTAAAAGCGTATTTCCTCTCCCCCACACAATTGAGTGAGCCTCAGAGAATGTTCTTTCAATCTGCTCTCCGACAACCACTTGACTGTCTAACTTCAGTCTCAATCTAGGTTCCCATTTTTAGAAATCTCATCCTTGTCCGACAAAAAGCTCTTTTCAATCAGCTAATGGAGGTCTCGGTCCTCCCCTGTGTGGCTCACTTTGGGAAAAATTCACCGTGACTTCTTTGGCTCCTTTTATGGCTTCAAAATTGCTGCTTGCAACAGATTCACCTTAAGATCCAACTTTGACTTTCAACTAGTCAACAGAGAGTTTACTTATAAAATCACACTGTTAGACCCTGCAGTCTCAAAAGTGGCACAGACGCTTGTGTTTGATCCTTTTCATCATTTTGACACACATCAGTCTCGGGGCTGAAATTGCACCATTGTATTTTCATTAGGTTTGTTTAGCTCTCACTCATTGTCCTGCCCCCCCCACAGTGCCTCTCTTACCTCCCACACCCATACACACAGTCTTGGATGCTGTGATCCGCTGCATGGGTGTGCTATGCACCCCCCCCACAACAACCTCTGTACTTCTGGGGAAAGATCTTTCAGAGGTCCCACCCTCTGGAACGCCCATCCTCTGGAAAAAAAAAAATGTACTACCTCAACAAAGCCTATGGCTTCTATCCACTGCCATGTTATACAGCATGTTATTTTTACGGCATGCTTTGTGTAACGCGTCTCTGTGCCTCTAGAAAGGCGCTATATAAATTCAAGTTATTATTATTATGAATAATGTCAAATGAATGAAATAAGTGCTTGTGCGTTGGACAGAACAGGGACGAAAGTCCGTCACCTTCCTGTCGTCGCATGGATTATTTGCGTGAACTAAAGTAACCTTAATGCCTTTATACGACACTGATCAGCTGTGCGACAGAATCCCAACGCCACACTTCCCTCCACTAGTTATTCAGGTGTTTTTGTGAGTGGCTGCGAGAAGCTATGATCATCTGACCAGATTTCAATCAGAGCTTTCACCTCTTCATTGCTCCTCATCTCTCCACAACATGGATGTTATTTCCAAATGCAGGCTATTTGTTTCACCTTCTTTTAACCACCCCTTCCTATCCCTGGTCTACAACTTGGTCCGCTTTGCTTTCACACCTCAAATTGAAAGACACCAGGGCTCAACTGGAAGCAAACTGAGACCCTGTTGTCAGGAAGACAAGAGTTTGTTTGTTTAGTCTGCACCAGAGTTTGAATCAACTGTCAGACCAGCCAAAATGTGCCGGACTATGCAAAAAATTATACCGGGGTTCGTTTGAAGTGGACCAGACAGCTCTGGTGAGGACGCAACGTTTGAATTTCCCTCCAAATAAGAGGGTACACCTTCAATCATGCAACGGACCAGACAGCTCTGGTGAGGACGCAACGAATTTCCCTCCAAATAAGAGGGTACACCTTCAATCATGCAACAGGTCATGCAAGCAGCCTTGGCTCCTGCGAGGGAGCCAGCACTCTCCGGGTTTATGCACAGGGACCTCAGTGGGAAATGTTTTTTTTTTAGTCATTGAGGCTAGTTATAGACTCCAGCACCAGGAGTCAGGTGCGTGGGCAATGCTGTGTAATTTGTCCCCGTAATTTACACTAATCCAGGTCAGTGCCTGAAACACTTATGACGTGGACATTTTTTCATATCTGCACTTGATACAGAACCTGTTAGCTCAGTTCCACTGGGCTCCCATCGCTCTGCAGGGAGGTGAGCACATCATGGTCTCCAGGCAGGAGAGACAACGCAGGGGAGGCGCATGGAGGAACAGTACAAATCACTCCTGTCAGCACTGTCATCTCCACACGTTCTTACAGCAAGGACGCCACTCACATTCGGGTTCCCTCAAGTGTGCAGCAGCCTGAGCGTGGGATTGTGTGAGCATATTAAAAACAACTTGATTTAACCGCTCGAGCGGCAGCTGGGCCTAAAACAGGGAGACGTAGTGTGTGGCAGCGCGTGCAAAGCCGCTACTCCTCAAGGGAAACATAAAAGGGTAAAAATAGCATGACATTTTTTTCACCGTGTTACTGTCCAATAGCTGCATTCGTCCCATGTTCCTGAACCTTAGAAAGATCACGCCTGCACCAGGATGAACAGCCAGCTGGTCATTTTGTGACGCTAAACAATACGGACACGTGTCAGTTCACCGACTGTCCAGCACTCTCATTTGTCATGGCTATATGGACGTACTTTACCAGGCCAGATTTGACGTGAATGGTCGTATTCGTCGTTACAGCATGTTTCATGCATTTAATGGCCAGCATACCGAGTAAAAAGTGTCACACATAAATGTTGCCTGCTAGTTCTGCTCAGAGAGCAGAGATAGGACGCGGAAGTGGGGAGGTTCATATGATATCAGCAGTAATTATCAGTTTAAAGACCAGCACCTGCCTTCACATTCGTTACGAGATTGTTACATTTCAGAAATATTTCTGACTTAGAAAAACACTCAAAGCTGTGTCAATTCTGTATCTCTTTTCTCTAATGAGCAAACCGTTGCTCTTTTGAGGCTTGTTTTGAGCATCAAATGAGTCAGTCCTACAGTTGGATCTGTTGTCAGAGCCGTCACAGACTGACAGCTGATGGAAAAACTGTCTACAAAAGATTTTAGCCCAGTTACACAGACACATTCCCTTGCGTGACCACAAAATCCTGTCTGTGCCACAAGAATGCTGCCAAGGGGAAAAAGATTATCTGGCTGTGCCACAGTTTTGGACCACTTGATGAGCTGGTGAAGTGAGACACTCACTCACTCACAGTGACCACAGAGTCTGAATGAACTACAGGTTTGGTAACAGTTCCAGTAGAGGCGTTAATACACTATATGATCAAATGGTTGTTTGGGCTCACATGGACGTAAGAGATAATTAAATGACGTGGAACTTGTGCCTGGTTCTGCGCTACTTTCTTCATTAGTGTGGCTTTGTTAATGAACACTGGGCTTGTTACCCAACAAATCAAGAGCTCCGGTTGAGTTGTGTTAGCTATGACTCAGGACAAACTCGTCGGCATACAGAACACGGCTCTGCTCGGTCCAGCAGCCTGCTGCGACGCCACGGCTGGTGCTGTCCACGGAGCTGAACTCCGCTGAGCTTCCACACGGATTCCAAGCTCACTGTGCACACCCTACTGACCCAACATATTACCTTAACACCATTTTAGTCACGCTCTCAAAGTATTGGTGCACAGCATTTCAGTGCTCTGTACTTGTCTGTGTCCATTAGACAGCGTGCTCTTAAAGGTTGGGCTGCAGCTAATCACTGCTTTAATCATTTGAAGACATCGTTCTGGGAAGCAGTAAGAGGATTTTTTCTCTTCTCACAATTTCTTGTCAAAATGTGAAGAATAATCAATAATGCAAATTTGTGGTGTAGTGTTGGTTGTATTCCTAAACGAGGGCTTTAAATCTTCCCACAATGCAAACAGTAAGCAGTGTACATTTTAAAATGTATCCAACCTCCTTCACAGCTTCGCAGAATTCCCTGCACGTGGTTGATTTTAGCATTTATAGGAACACAACCTAAATCACTGGGTCAAAAAATAGTTTGGACCATGATAGCGGTGGTAGCATTTCTTTACATTACATTACAATGCATTTAAAATATTGTTAAACCAGTGAGCCCTGATTTTTGATTTTGAACACAGCCACTCTCTTCCTCAATACACCCATCACTCTCACACGCGGTTTGTGCAACAGCACAATGAAGAGCTTTGATTCATTTCAGTTTTATGATGGCATACCTTATACCACAGTTATCTGATCCGTCTATGTATTTAATTTGCCGTCTCTTGAGAGGCCCGGGAGGAGATGTTCAATAACACTATAGTGAAAGTGCTTATCAAGCAGTTGCTCTACAGAGGGCCGCTCACCACTTTCTCTTGTCTCAGCGGTGGTTTAAAGTCTGCCTAATCATATGTCCCCTGCCTACCGTATAGGAGCTTTTTATTTTTTCTCCCGCACTCCGGCATTAATTTGAGCCTCCTTGCTGCCTGTCCCTTTGTTTCTCAGTCCTAGACAGGCACATTCATCTGTGATGAGACCTGGGACTCCCCTCTGCCCCCTTCATCTATCTCTGACTGAATCTGACAGGTCTGTTAGCAGCGAGGGACCCCGAGGCTACAAACAGGTGCAAGGATACAATACGCAGATTTATCAGCGCCTCTGAGTGCGAGGGAGGCAGACGCTGGGCGTACTTTTTGGATGTTACAAATGCTCTGACCAGGTGGTCAGTAAAAACACACCTTCCACATGACTACTTGAGGGAGAGAGGAGTTGGAAGGATGAACCCACGGAGAAATGTCAGCCAACTCCGCAGCTCAGGGGGGCATTATTGAGTTTTTCAGCTCATTGTTTTTGTTTAATGAGTGGCAATTTCATGTTTTGGTTTATTTTCATTGGCCCCCACGGCCAATGCATTCTGTTCACCGAGCCCCAAACAGAAGTTAGCAACTATGAATTTAGCATGTGACTACTAAAGCCTTGTAGGGAGCAAATATTAGATATTAAATATTTTAGTATAGTTTTGCAGGCACATCGGATATCACGGTTTCCCACAGGAATGCACGGACTTCCTCTTGACGCACATCCATACACATATATGTACATGGAAAGGAGGCATTAAAGGTGTAACCAAATGGCAGGGGGCAGACATCAGACATCATAAAGAAAAAATTAAAAATTTATCGTCGAATTGGCAAATATATAAAGATTTCCTGGCAAAGCACAACCTTTATGCATGTAATAGCATATCAATTTTAAATGTTATTTAGAGTATTATGTTCACCACCATAAGACTGAATTCCTACCTTTCACACAGTCCTTTGGGATAGAAATGCAATTAGCAAGTTATATGAAACACTCAATTTATATAGAGTTAATCTGCAAACATTTTGAAAATTGCTTAACTGTTCAATTGATTTATCGAGCTGAAATGTGATGCTTCTTTGGAGATTGAGATCATACGTTCATTAGCATGAATGGCTGCCTCGAGAGAAATCAACTTAGAGTAAAAACTAATTGAGTATTCTTGGTGAATATATCATATTAGTCATGCAAAGGATCCAGGAAAAAACTGTCCTGGTGCTTTAGCTTATGCAAGCACCTGATTTTCCAAATCAGGCCTGCACAGCCACTGCCTCTCTGTTAATAGTCTGCTATATAGACCATCCATCATCCCAACGTGGCCACTTAGCTGTAAGGACAATTTCGTGGCTTTCTTTCAATTAAGCCTCCTCATCTCTTTCTCTCTTTGCACTGCTTCTCTCTCTTCCCCCTCCTTTATGCCTCTCAAATTCAGCCTCCAGAAAGATGTCTCCACCATGCAGCCTTGATGTACAGCTCAAGGCTGTGCTCTCAGCTCTTCACCCTCTCACAACGAAGAGCACACAACTTCCTGAACTCCGTTTAACCTCAGCGTTTAAAGGCTAAAGAGCTCTATTACGTCCTGCCTTTATGCCACTGCCTCTTACAGGTGTTCGGGGCGGCTACGGGTCCTCATTCTCAACAGGCTCAACTGCCTGTATGTTTCATTCTAGCATATTCCACATTTTTGTGATTTTTTTTGTGATCTACACAGACCTGCCAGTTCTCCTGCAGATCAACACATGGATGCATACGCCAAAAATCAAGCAGACACACAGGTCTACGCAGACAGGCAAACAGCCGCAGCATCACATGGCTCCAGCGCTGTCAAGTGCCTAATCTGCTCCCACGCCCGCAGGGAGCAGGCATGGAGAAGGGCTTTTTGTTGTTGTTGCTGCCATCATTTGTGTGCTCCATTTTCATGGGCGGCTGAAAGACAGTAAAGACGTCCACAGAGAGCAGAGCTCAACAAGGCGTCCAGATGCAGCTTTTCTCCTATTCACTGTTTGGTGGTCGTGGGCCCACAGTGTAGCAGTGCTGTTTTGGCACAAGGGTAGAGGGCAAAGGAGCAATTAAGAGTAACACAAAGCCAAAATGGCAAACCATTTCAGTTTCTCATAAGTAAAAAAATGAATATCTTCCTTGTTTTATATTATTGTTCATTATAAAGGTCTTAGTTTGAACAGTTGATTGACAAAGCAAGACACTTTGACAGCAAAAACTCGTATGAATAATGACATTCTCTATTTCAATAAATAAACAATAAAAATTTGTTAATTACAATACATGACAATTTATTAATTTGATAATTTTAAGATGTAAAAAATTCTTAAAATACCTGCCTTTCCAATGAAAACCAGGTTTTTGTTAACATGTTCGTGTGGCGTGTTTTACAATACGAATCACGACTAAAATAAGCAATTCACTTAATAGCTGAAGATTCTGCTTAATGTTGTCATAATGACAGTTATTCAAATATTCTGATGTAACTTGTAGGCGACCTTGTACAATTAGCTCTCTCTTGGTCGTCTTCTCGGGAACTGTTGTCTGGTTACAACATGTATGGCTGAATTATTCCAATGTTAAAACTTGCCACTGTGCAGGATTTAGTAGACTGGTTTAAAAGTCAGAAGATGATGGAGCAGGTAAGCTGCAGCTCACTCCAGTCTTAGGTCAGGTTAGGTCTTTTTATTATGGATATAAAATATAAAGATATATGTAATTCTACTATACAGAGATCAGATTTAAAGGATTTAATGGCTGGAACGTGACTTTAAATTTATTAATTCACGATTGAGGTGGTAAACTACTTTGATTGTCACACATTTAATGCACTAAATTCGTCTAAAAAGATCTTCATAACTTGTTATTTTCACTTCATCAGTTTTCCAAGTTTAATTCCAGATACCTGACAATATCGATAAATTGATGGGCGACAAATTAACAATAATTAAAGGAAAAAAGTCTTATAAAAATTCTTCATTATATAGAGTTGCTGAGAACTCAACTGGAACAATGAACGCCATTAATTTGCCGATGTGTTGAGAATACTATCTAACATTTCGCACTAAAATCTCCCACAAACGTGGTGTTCAGTTGGGCTGCAGAAATAGTGTCTACACTGTTTGACTTACTGTGATTGTTCCTTTAATTTGTCAGCTGCTTCTAAGGTAAAAGAAAAAAAATAAAAATTGTCATTAATCATTGATTAAATGTCGCCTGTAGCAAGTACAGTACACTTTAAAATGACTGAATGAGTGAGTGTACGTGCAATGACTACCACTATCTTTACAGATTCTGACTTTAAATATACAGCTGTTTCTTCTGGATGATTTTCCTCCATAGTCTCAACTCCATCAATTAATAATAAACAAGAATAAAATATTTATTTTGTTAGGAAAGCGGGGAGCTACTCAAAGTCTCTCCTTGGCCTCTGTGGGCACCTGTGTGCATCATGGAGGAGAGAAATGAATAGCTCTCCAGGGGCTACGGCTAACAGGTGGCCCAGACTGACTCACAGTTCCAAGGCTGACCGGGACGAATGAGTCATGACTCTGGTGCGAATCACCTGAAAACAAAAAAGCTGGAGCTTAATTAGGCTGGGCTTGATGCAGGTGCCGGTGGTGCGTCCAAAGTCTAGCATCATTATATCCTGTATGTTTACCTGACGCGTTAGTTTTCTCTTTAATGAGAGCTGACAACTTAAAAATAATTGTCTTTAAAATGCCATAAGGTTAGTAGTATATGTCATTCACCGCTGTCCAAACCAATGTTGTCTTATGTTTATCTATCACATGTCTTGTTTTTTTGCACCCAACAGTCCAGAAATTCTGACATTTATGAAATTGTAGTTTCATCATCAAAATAACCTTCAACTAATTTGATTTCATCTGCATTTATAATTGATTGTTAAATAATTTCAGCTCTAATGATGATATGTCTCAGCACAGAGCCACCTGAAAAATATTTAAATCACTTCACAATCATCAGATATCATCAGTTTTTCGTAAGAAATAAGTTCCTTCCAATAACAAAATTGTTATTGGCGCTTACTTTGCATTCAGTAATTCTGTTGTGCTGAGGTGTAATTCTGCTTAGTAATGGATAGTGAAAGGCAGCATGTGGAGCTATATGCAGATTTGAACTGTAACAGCTCCTGGTGTCTGACTCTCACCATTTTCTGTTACAGAAAAACTCCTCACTTCTCAGTCACTGCTGCTCTACACGTCTCTGAAACGAATTGCAGATGCTGAAAATCATTCAGGAAAAACAGATCAGCCAGAGTGAGCGAGAGCTTACCTGTCATCTTCCGAAGCTTAAACTAGTCTACTATACACTGCACAATGGAGAGTTACACCATGCATGTTTAAACCGGACACTGATTCCCAAAAAGAAGAGGAATAGCTACGTGTACAAGACAAGATGATGCATCCAAATGCAAAGTTTCGTTTCAATAACGTTAAGGCCACCCCACCGCAAGTCGCCAGGATTGGCTCTTTAGATTTCCTACGCAGAAGAAGTAGGCTATCAGAATTTGTGTTTTTGGGAGACTGTCATTGGTGGATTGCTGTTCACAAGAGGAAATCCTCAGCCAGGTCAGTAACTGCTTATTTCAGCCTCGATGTCTGTTGTGGTACATAAAAAAAGACCTCTCTATAGACATGTTAACAAAATTAAAAACAATATTTTCATCAGAGGCTGTCTTTGATGTCGTTAAAAACAAAGTCAGGAGAAGCTGAAAGTTAAATGAAAAGGTTACATACTTATCTATAAGTTTGGCATGATGCTTGTAATCAGCTAACAGCTTAACACAAAGACTGGAAGTAGGTGGAATTTTCGATTTCAGAAAGTTGCTTGTTGCTGTTTCCCTTCTCTGTCCATTCTTTCTGCTCTAAGATTAGTTAATTGGATGCTGATTGTAGTTTAGCTTCATCGGTCTTTGTGCTTAGATAAGCTGTCTCATATTTAGTTTACAAACATGAAAATGGTATCAATCTTCACAATGAAGCAAATAACTACCACTTCCAAAATCCACTGTATGTTAAACATGTAAGTCTGACTTTATATTATCGTTTCCCAAATGCTATGGAAACTCCATTGCATCTTAAAAATAACGTGTTTTTTTTCTATGCTTTTTGTAAAGAACATTTGTGGCAATATTTGAGTCATTAATGCTTCCCCTTATTAAAAGGGGAACACATCATACAAAACTGACTCAGAATTCCCCATATTTACTCATCAAGACTGAGCATGAGGGAGGTATTGTGAAGAGGGCAACGGTTTGGTTTGGGGTGAGTCATTGTCCCGGTTCAATTTCATATCTCCTCTGTGATTAGGGGGGGGCTACACTTTTACCTGCAATCCTCAGATTTGTCCGATGTCAGACCTGAGAGGATTATCCAGATGTCAGTAAGGCGGACAGAGGACACTGTTGGCAAGAGATAATTACTTTGGAGGACGTGGTGCTTCTCTCTCTTAGGTATCATTTTAAATTGAATATTTTTTCACATTTTGGAACGTTTGGAGAGTTTCCACTCTTTTATAACCTTTCATCTAGACTAAAAAATGAATTATTCAGTCCAATAAACAGGTCAACTGATGATTAAAATTGTTGTTAGTTTTGAGCTGAATTAGCACTGATATTCCGTCCTGAGTTGCAACTCTTTCCAGGGCTTCATCCTAACTCTTGTGTCTCACATCTACCTGTTTACATCTTTCGGACTCGCTCCCTGTCCGCAAAGCTTCAAGGTGTCCTCTCCACAAAATTACCTTGGTTGACGCTGCGTAGTGACAAAGTGGAAGTTTGACAGAATGGGACATTTTATTAGCAGGATCATCTTAAAGGTCCTTGTCTGAACAAACTCACTAAACAAGTTTTTGTACTGTCGCTCCCGGTACCAGAGTTACATACCTAAATCACTCTAAAACAGATGTAAATCAGCACCTGAAAACAGGTGTCTGCAGGGAACGAAAATAAATAAAACGTTAGTGAAGTGAAACCATATCACTTTAATGGTATTCCTCAAACCTAATAAAAAATAGAACGGAGTTGTTGTGACCGCGGGTTGACTTGTCCTTCTCTGAGGAGCCTGTTGTTGCTGCAACGTCTCCTTCATTCAAGAGAAGCTATGACTCTCTGTGATGGTCAACTGTAACCTCTGTCTCTATTGACACTTCTCCCCCGTGTTGAGTTGAGTGGATGAATACAATGTCAGTCTCTGCAGCTGCAAGAGCCGCTGTGCTGGGGAAAAAGTCAGCCCCTGCCAAAATAATCCTTTGGCAAAGACCGGTGTCCCAGACGTTAGTGCAGTGATGATCCACGCGGAGAGGGGGGAGGTGGGTCGTTCTTCTGTACTTTGGGTCACCAAACACGGACATTTTCCTTTCACTTTCAGCTATTTACTGCTTTTTTTTTCATGTGCATACTATCTGACACAGTAATGCAGTTGTGCAAGCTTTATCTCTCATCGCTCTGTGGCTGAGCCGCCAAGCTGCTGTGCTGTTTATTCAGGTGTGCCAGAAAACCAGTGTGACATTATCACATCCACCTATGTGTGAATGAAATCACACACAGGAGGGTCCAATTCACCAAAAGTCCATTAAAAATGTGTTACGGGCATTAGATGAGTGCAGACAGGTGTGATTTCAGACATGCGTAAAAGATGAGGTCTCATTAGTGAACAGCTGAAAGGTGAATGGCTCTTTCTCTTTTTTTTTTTTTTTTATGAATCATATGTGGGAGGACGCGGTGACTCTCTCCAGGCTCACGTAATATCACCATAAATAGGCCCCACTTACATAAAATCAAACCATGCTTTTCTTGCAACTTCTTCTTTATCTATGCTGGTCAATGAAGAGGAAGAAGTGTCTCCAGCAGCCACAACGGGACGCACGTGAAGTGTTTTCTGCAGGAGTTAGTTCATCAGAGAAGTGCAGAACGTGAGTGCTCCCTGGTGTTCTCTTCTTATTAATGAACGATCGATTTAATATTCCATAAGCAGTGGGTTGGTGGGGGAGGACAAACAGGACTTTGTGGTCTGAAGCGCACCTGCAGCATCCATCAATCTCTTTGAGTTGGAGATATGTCCACCTATAGGCTACATCCCGTCATTGATCAGTGATCATCGAGCATTGATCACTTCGGTACGGGGGAGGGGTCGGCGGAGATGTCAATATGCAGGCTCAGGTCGAGCTATGAGCTTTTAATAATAAGAAGAAAATGTAAAAAGAAGTGCATTTTCCCGTGCGACACACTAACCTATCTCCATAAACCCATGTGGCGCTGGCGACTTAGATAAGACAACAAATCAGCTGCGCTCCGGCTGGCGTCATGGACCACACACATGCACGCGGATTTAGTGATGATAAAAACACGCGCTTGACAGGGAGCAGCACGCTAAAAGGAAAAGATACCCTGCTGCAATTGTTGCACGCGTTTGTGTCTCATTGAACGGCCCCCATAATATAAGACTTGCAGCCATAACAGTCCGCTCCATGCGTCTTTACAACGCGCGGAGCAGCCATTCATGCACTGATCTGGCACATTCATTTTCAACCTGCAGCTCCGCGATTCGGTGTGTCAGTCTGTATTTTAGCCTGCCTCCAAGGTTGGAAGGCATATGCGCCAATTGCCTCTTGGTGTTTTGATACATCCCAGATAGATCACAAGAAGCAACAGCATCATTTTCTTCTGGAAAAGAA
>KV751326.1:1464847-1510754 GCA_001698575.1 Mola mola
GTCACAGTTAGAGCACAACTGCTATGCAGTTTTTGAGGGCAGTATGGATACTGATATTAGGGAATAAAAAAACTTCCAATATTGATATTTCAGACGATATACACACATTTTTTTGCAATAATCCTTCAAATGAGTTTATTAAACATTTGTTAGAAGGATATACTACAGAGGCAGAATATCATACATCTTAACAATGAACATATTATTGTCTTAAATGACAGCAGTGCACCGAAACAGTGACCTTCACTTGAAATTTAAGAATTATAAATCATCCCGTCCATCTTTTTTCTGCATTGTGTTCTTTAAAACCCAATTTATTTCTATCGGCCAATATAACATGTATGCGGTCACCAATATGTCTGAGGTGTCTGTGTGAAGGGATATATTGTTTGGGCTCTAGTCACAATGTCACATTTCCTCAAAACTTCCATTTTGGTTTTCTATCTTCCAGCCACAAACTAATTCTGCATCGGAGTGGAACTAAAGATCGTGCAGAACCATGTCCTCTTTCTGTAATGGTACCCGCTTAATTTATTTCATCTGTGTTAATATTTAAGAAAAAAACACGTTGACAATAAAAATGCTGAAAAACTAACAAGCCATTTTTTTTTTTTTAAAAGGAAGGGCATCTCTCACTAAATGTTTATTTTTGCTCTCGCTGGATGTTACATGTATGTTTAAACGCTAATGGCAACTGTCTGTCTGTAATCTATTGCCATTAGTTTGTCAGGTTTCACTTGCTAGAAAAAAGTAAAAAGAGAATGTGAATGTTTGAAGTGGTGATGTGCGTGTGTGTGAAATGGTTCTTTATTGCATCTTCAATAAACTGGTTCACATATTTGAATTGTTTCATATGAGTGACTGTAGCTGTGCCACCCCTCCTAACTGGAGCTGTGTTTTCCCACTGAGTGCCCACATTTCTGTGTAAACAAACTTGGCCCCACTTCTGGCAGGCTGCGAGAGAGCAAACACGGACGTCTCTGTATTTGGTCGGTCAGCGGTTCTCACCCCTGCACGTCTGGCAACAGGAGCAGCATTCCAAATAAGTCATGTTCATATCTGGTGAGCTGCGAGCTTTAACCGTCCAAGCAAGAAGACCTGTAGTAAGAAAACAGAGCTCTTCTGGCTCACTATTGCAGTGATGAGTGGCTTTCAGCATAGATGATTATGATTAGCCACACATTTTATCACTTTGTAAGTCAGAAAATGAATGGGGAGGTTGTGGTTGAAATCTTCAGTAAGTGGATATTCTTGGCCGCCTCCAAATAGTTGGGATTTGTCCCAGTAACTTTCCATTCTTGGCATATTTCATGACTTTTTTCAGCCAGGCTCTCGGCTAAAATTGTACAAAGAATCCAGTGAAACCACATATGTATAACCACTACGGTGATAAAAACGTAGCACATTTCAAGGTCCTCAGTACATTTTTAATACAAAGAAAGGTAAACAATCCCATATTCGCAAATGCTGTAAGCAACAGCTACATAAATAGAGTATGTTTTTCACTTACATTACTAACATAGAGAAACTTTACATATAAGGCCACTATAGGTCTTTTGAATACGAATAAAAACCTACCAACTATTTTGCTCTCAAGTACATAACAGCAGATTATTCTACACTTCTTTCACCAGACGTATTCACAACAGCACAGGCTCCTTAAATGTTTTAATGGGAGCAATTTAGTGTCCTCCCTGAAAATATCACACTCCTTGCAAACCAGTGCTCAAATTTTGAAACGAACTGTGCTGCTACTGTGTAAGGGGTCGCAAAATTGGACAAAGTGAGCTGCCGGCTGACCACTCAGCAGGGCTCGCTGCAGGCATGGCCGCAGGTGGTCCTGCAGCACTTTTGTTCTCCAGGACAGTCGCCGTCATGGTAGCAGAACTCGGCACACATGGGGGTTCCCTGGGGCGGGCCGCAGCGACCGAGTTTCACTGACACGCCAGGGACAGAAACATATTCAGGCCAAACTAATAATGCATTTAGGTGATCACATCATCACCAGTGAAGCAAGTGTCTGAAGGATTTTGCCACATCTCTAACCTTTGTATGGTGCAGTGCACTGGTGTCCACATCCATTGGAGCAGCACTTCTCCTCACCAGGGCAGTCGCTGTCATTAGAGCAAAGTTCAGCACACAACCCTGAGCTCCACTGCCTGCGAGGACACAGCCCTGGCTTGGCTGAGGGGACAAGACCACCAACATGTATCAATACAAAGAGGACAGAAACGTGAAATATGACTTATCGGGACGCGTTGCCCACTGAAAAAGTTTAACGCTGTGGCTCGTACTGAAAGCAGGAGGGACACAGACAGCTCCACAGTCAAAGACACAGCACTTGTGGTCTGCAGGACAGTCTTCATCACACACGCAGCCCTTATGTGATGGGATGACATTGAGGAGACGGGGGCAGTGGCCTGCTTTTGGAAGTTTCACTGAAAGAAAGAGGCAGACGAGACGATACATTTATAAAGGTGTCTGGACGCCAGACAACCTGGTTGTGGAATAAAACAAACATGCACTTTTTTTTTTTTTTTCCCAGAGCTACACTAAATGATGAAAATCATACATTACATATAGACTAAAAAATGAAAACATACCTTTTGAACTGCTGGCAACATCCGCAGCAAAAGCTATGTTAAAGCGCACAACTGCACCAAGTGTGAAAATCAGTCCACAAACTGCTGGCCAGTATTTCTCCATGTTAACTTCTCACAAGAATGTGCTCTTGTTTGGGCAGATCCAGCAGAACACAACCTGCAGGCTGAGCAGTGCTGAGGCTGCTGGGTCCTTGAGCCTGCAGTGTTACATCCCCAGCCTGTCATAATGGTGCACACTCAAATATGGAAATATGGCAATTTCGTTTTAAGGTTTTCATTTTTAAAAAGGTCACCTGTCTTTCATTCTGACATAAAAATGAAGCTAGAAAGCTGGCAAAAAAATGTCAGGACAAAACGTAGGCATGTGATGGCAATGCTAGGAATCAAATATAAGATTTAAATGATAATGACTGATCACGTTTCTGCACTAAAAGCTGGTACAGCTACATTTGCCTTGCCTTACATTTACACTAACATTTTGTATGTTTTTCTGTCTGTACTTGTTTTTTTTTCATGTAAGCTTTTAGTTTACTTTAGTCTCAATGAATATTAGTGTCTAATATTCATTCTATTTATTTCTTTTCACAGTCCAGCCTCGCATAAATCGTCTCTTTACTGGCATCTAGTGGTAGAATAAAGTACCGCATGTGCAAAGTTCTTTTTTTTTGCCTCTGTTTATCTCTTGATTCAATTTCATTTGACTCTTGTCTCTCTTCCTGCAGCAGGCACCTGCAGAATAAAGTACCGCATGTGCAAAGTTCTTTTTTTTGCCTCTGTTTATCTCTTGATTCGATTTCATTTGACTCTTGTCTCTCTTCCTGCAGCAGGCACCTGGAAAACTAAAGGAAAACAAAAAGACAAAATGTTCAAACACACATCTCTTACGTTTTAATCAGACCGAACCATGCCATCTTTTCAGAAAAGCTCAAAAATCACATAAATAGAAAGAACATATGGTTGTTGACACATACATAGTGAAAAAACAAGACAAGGTAATTACTATGTGCGCCTCTTGGACCATGTGTAGAATAACATTAGTTTGGAGTCATGCATCTTTCCTCCGCAGTCATCCTGGAAACACTGCTAATCCTGGCATCGCCAGGGGGCAATTTATGACTCACAAGTCTTTTCACTCAACAACAGTGACATCATCTCTTAATCCCAAGAATAAAATGACCTTAAGGTGTAGAAAGGTTTTCTAAAATAAACATTGCTCTTAAAGTTGTACACTTTAGAACATCTTTAGCAAAGTAAATTTTAACAATATTTCTTACATTTTAAAGCCAAGTTTTAAAGACTGAATTTATGACTGAAACATATAAAATACACATGTTAACTTTGATTGCGTCTGAGAAGATGACAAAATGAAACCGGTTAAGTAGTAGTGCTTATCAAAGAAAAATGGAATATTGTGATTTTCCCATGTTGTTTAAGACAGTGAACATTTAATGTATTCTAGACTCATCACATGTAAACTAAATATTTCAAGAATTTTAATTCTGCTAACTAGGGACTACAGCTCATATAATGAAAGAAAAGCACGTCTCATAATATTCGGATATTTTAGTGAGACTAAGCCAGACACATTAAACAAATTAAAACAATAAAGGGCTTGAAATATTTGGCATAACGCGCGTTGGATATAGAATATAGGAACGTTTGAATGAAATTACGAAACAATGAACTCTTCCAAGATTTTCAGATTTTTTTCAGATGCGCTGATGTTCGGTGGTTTGGTTCCGCCGTCGGGGCTGCTTAGTTTGCAGAACAAAAAACAAGGTTACCGTCTCAACATAGCTTCTTTGCTCACATCTGATGAGTATTTCAACATGACTCGTGACAACCTGAGAGAGAGGACAAACAGTGCAGCTCATCCACCTTTTTTTTCCACTCTTTGTCTCACATGGTTCATTTAACATTTGGATTTGACCTGGTGAGACAGGTGGTAAAAGGATCGTTTTGGGTTAATGCACTATTGCTCCTCCAAGCAAAATCCAAATATGACACAAAAGAGCTCTTGTCTGTAAATCTAAATTAAAGGGAGCTACAGGTTCCCTAAGGTGTGTACTCCTTAGCTGTGATCAGCTTTGGAAGCTTAGTGTTGTTCCACGCAGTTCAACAGTTTTATACACAGTCATGTCCTCATGTCCTGTGCATGGTGTTTTCTGTTCCATCTCATTGTTTCTGCACCCTAAAACGCTCTCCCTGCACGGTGAACCTCTGCTAAACCACCATGTGTAACTGAACTGTCGCTCTTACATGAGATACCTCTCATTCATCTCTCTGAAAATCAGGGGTTGATAAGCTGAATTGCTATCCATAGATGTGCCTTGTCAGGAAAGCACACGCCTCAGGCATCACTGCTCTCATGCTGAACGTGTGCAGACAATGTCTCTGTTTGTTGCTTGGCATTATTTTCTTATTCTGTCTGCTGTAGATGAGATGTATCTTCTGTCCTTCAGACCATGACAACAGCCTGTCCATAAGCCAGGACTGGGGCAAATAAATGAGATGGTCTGCACGATTACACCTCCGGGAGACAGCACGTAGCTGATTTCAGATGAGTGTGGCTGTCACACTGTGTATCCGATTCAGTCCCCGGTGATCCTGATAAGGTGGTGCCAGCACACGTCATCTAGTGCGCTGTGTCCTGGTGTACACGGTATACACACTAGTGCAGGATCAAATACAGGCAGCTTATACAATGACTGTTCTACCTCTTATCGCCGTTGGTAATTAGGGTCGCAAATTATTTCTAAATATCATCTTTCAATTCTGTGACAACCGTAAACCATTGACCTCCACAGGGCAGGTAAAATTCAAACCCTCCAGCAGTAGACGAGAGGTCAGATCTGTCACTAAGGCAAATGTAGTAATACCAAACACTAAAATAGTCGCTTTCAGGAAAACATCCTTGTCATTATTTATCATAGCATCCGAGTACTGTTGCCAGTGCGTCAACATGTAACATGCAGCATATTATGGTTGTATCTGGTTTAAAGTAACCTAATTTAAAGTCAGTGCATCATAATTATGTCTACATGTAATCTAATTTATAAAGTCAACGTGATATACATTTTTGGTGGTATTCAAAGTATATTTTCCTCTGAAGTGTAGAGTAGAATAGGTTTAAAATAGCAAAAACTGGGCTTTTTTTTTTTTTTTTTTTTTTTTTTTTTAAAAAAAATGGGGTTTTTAAAAAAAATATTTTTTTGGGGGGTTCTCAGTCATCCAGGTTGAGGTAGTCAACCTGGGTGACTGATGTCCAGTCCGGATGCCTTCAACTGAACAGTAGCCTCAATTCAACATTGGTATGATTATATGAATGTTCAAGTGTTCAAAATGATCAAGTCTTATTAATTTGTTTAGCCTGACTCTGACCTTTTAATTGTCTCTCAGATGTTGCAATGAATTAGTAGTGATGCAAAATAGCAGAAAATGGACTTGCTTAAGTAATATGCATACACTTTAAAATTTAGAGACATTAAAAACCTGCAAAAATTATGCCTATATTTGTTTGTTTTTGCACTTCTCTTCAGTTGGCATGAGAGCATCCGTGTTCAGCTCAACGTGTAGTACCATCTATAACCTCTGGGTGGAGGTGTCCACTCAAAGATTTCATCCTCTGGTTCTTTTTTTTTTTTTTTAATCATCCACCAATTAACAAGATGTACACAAAATCTGAATATAAAATGTGGACATTATTACTAAAGTCAAATAGGTATAATGAAACATAATTTTGGCGGAACAGATATCACCTCCCAACAGTAGACTTGATTCAACGTAGGTGTGATGAAGTCAAAATCTGAGTAATTTCTTTGGCCTGAATCTGATCCTGGTGTAAAATATGCTTTCCAATGTCTCTCAGATGTTGCAATGTAGTGCAAGTATGTAAATGTATTCTGTCTGGCTTTGATTTGATTGACAGCTATCCCCCAAACTCTCCAACGGGGAGAACCAGGGTTATTATACAGGGTGCAGTGTGCAGTGAGGAGTAATTTTACTCCCAGGGGTGGGGAGGCCGTGCAATTTACATGTCCAACTGCATCGCTTACAGCAGGGTGGATAATGCAAGCTCTGAGTACTTTAAAATCAAATATCTGCTACTTGCGCACACTATCTGACAGGTGCAAAGGGGTCTGTTTGTGTGTTTCCACAGACACGCTCAGAACACATATAAACAAGACTATTTCATTTCCTGCTCCCCTCCCCTCCCGTTCCATTTCCCCATTTTCCATTTTTTTCCCTCTTGTCCTTGGGAATTCAATCACGGAATAATGTTGCTGGAAACCTCTCCTCTATGTATTCATGTAACAAGGCTGGGCTACTGCGTGTTATTGTATGTCCTTGAAATGATGTAGATGCTATCAGTTTCACTGCCGGCTGTGAATGTTGAACATGTGAATGAGGAGGGGAGGGGGGAAAGACGGTTTCCTATGACTGTAAGTAAAAGTTGGAGCACATATGGCGACGACTGGAGTTGCGGGAGAGTTTTAAATAGGCAAACTGCCCTTTTTTATGGCTTCCTCATGCCTTTTACTCACCAAAGACAGGATCGCAGATGAAAGATGGAGACGAACAATGGCAAACTGATATGCCTGCAAAATGGAACCAAAGAAATGGAAAATATGGCTGACATGAGGTAAAATGATGACATGTCAGCAAGTATTAACAGTTGACTGCAGTTTTTCAGCGTGACTGTCTCTCTAAACGTCCCTTCCTTTTGTGGCACTTTAAAGATAACAGAAAGTAATAATGAAAATAATTCTACTGAGAGTATGGCTGCACATATATTTTGGGACATATTAAATAAATAGAAAACATTTGTTATGGTTTTTTTTTTCAGAAATTGACATTGTTTTTGAAACAAATGATCTTTAAAGCCAAAGTCATATGACAAATATGATAAATGGGCATAATTTTGCGGCCCGTGCTCATATTGTTTCCAGACTGACCAAAAACAGGTCTCAGCATTACCCCTTAACCTTCAGGCCCCCTCCCCCCTGGCCGTCCATAGTCAGTCACATATTACACTGTGCATTATTCAGCCACTGACCTCTCTATGCTAAACCCAAATGCCCTATTATCTCCACCGTAACGTTCTAGTCTTAGTTATCTTTCTGAAACCGAATCAGAATTTGTGCCTCAAAAAAAGAAGAAAAAAAACTGTGTTAGACCTTATGGAGGACTGTGTGTGTGTGTGTGTGTGTGTGTGTGTGTGTGTGTGTGTGTGTGTGTGTGAAGCGGCACCTCATCCAAATCTTCAAAAATGGGAGAAGCTGCTCCATAAAGAGCAGCTTTCCTTTTCTTGCTGCTGGAGAGGGACGTTCCAGCTGGTACTGTAAGTCATTATTTCAACTCTTTTCATAAATTGGGCATTTTCGAACTCTAGCTCTCCAGAAAAGTCCCTTCTGACACCTGTCTCTTGATAATGTGTCAAATTATCTCTTGCCGGACTGAGCAATTACTAATTTTGGGAATTACGACTGATAGTACTTTAGCGATGCTCCCGCAAATGTGTCTTGTTAAACTGCTAATCCAAAGAGTAATGATAATCCTGTGATAATGTCTTGAAGCCAAAAATAATGCTAATGCCTCTAATGATGAACCATGCTCAGAAATCCCTCGTTGTCATCCCATTGTCTATCGTAGCGGGGGGAACTGGCCCCCACGGCCCCAAGGGAGATCTGTAATGTATTCAGCTGGTCCTTGGGAGTAAAATGAAAACAAATGTGGTGTAATAAAGGAGAGAAGATGAAGCGATTCTGTGATGATGCTCTCCACCAGCCTTATAAATCAAAATAAAAGTGGAGCAGGTCATATGTGCCCCCACCCTCTCTGGGTACACACACACACAAATATATATGTAAACATACACACTCATACTAACACAGGGGTGAAAGAAGAGGACGAGGCCGGCAGGGGAAAGAAAATCTATACAACATCTATTTGTAGCAAACATATTTATAAAACCTAAGTTTCTCCTTTGTATTGCTCCATATTAGTCATTTTTGCCTTATATAAATGGAAATTATTCGGTCGCTCAAGAGTCCAGGGTCTCAGTTATTGTAGCAGTTAATTTTCTATAGCCTACTTGTACAATTTTACATTCCAGTTCCAGGGTGCAGATAGGATGCACTTCTTTGGTCCGGGACAACCAGAATCTGTACACTTACGCAGTGTCTACTAATCATCAAGCTGGCATATAACTGTGAGCTTCAGCTACTTCAGCTGCTTTATCAAGGAGAGGTAAAATACTTCTGTATTTCACACACACTCACACACACACACATTGGAGCTGAACTTGCTTGTAGTACTGGCGTCCACCTGCAGGGGCTGCTGTGGTGCCGGTGTAGTTGACGGAAGAAGCCAATGGTCCCAGAGAGACAGGGAGGCTTGCTGGTAATACAGTAGAAGCACTCATCATACAAAATAAAATAAAATCATTACAAACATCTGGTCATTGTGCCACAAATTTTAATCAGGAAAGTGAGCAATCAAAAACTTATTGCCATGAGGATTGGGGTTGATTTGAAAATTCTCATCATACACATAAGCGGCATGTTAGGGTTTAGGGTCAATAACGAGGAAATAGTTGGTTTTTTTTCTTTAGCATCAGCATTTGGTAATAAACTCCATCAGTCCTATTTCAAACCTGCAAAATTTAGAGTGACAATTCTTTGACAAGGTGGCTGTTTATTACGCAGATAAAGAATAGTGAACAGAGAGTATGATAAATAATTGATGGCTAATAAGTTGAGGGAGAGCGCACCAAGGCTCTTTTTTTTTTCAAATTTTATTTTCGGGCCCAAGAGTAGAGAAAGCCTTCTGAGTTGTTTATTTCCTCCATCCCTTTCTTTCTTTTCATGTCCTTCTCATTTTACCAGCCATGAGTCAACACAGCACACGTAAATGATATTTTGACACAGAGATCCATGAATAATGCATTCAAATTTACTTTTATGCCAGAGTCAGACCCCTCTCAGCAGCCTTTCTCTGCCTCCCCGTACCCCCCTCACTTCCCTACTACCCCACCCTCCTCCACCTTTTTTCCTTTTCCTATCTTCACTATTCATCCTCATCAGAGCTCAGCCTCATTTCTCCTCTCCTCACTCCTCCCTCCCTTCCTCCTCCTACACCTCCATCACATGGCAGACAGGAAACAGTACAGGATCCGACCGGCGCTCTCCGAGCTGAACACTTACTGTATCCGTGTTTATTATCCGGGTCTTGCTCAGGTGGCTGCTCGCTGACACATTTGCATAATCATGAGGTAGGAACTGGGCCACTTGCGAGATTTATTTATTCATTTATTTATTTATTTTGCAAAAGCTGAGGGCAATTACTAACTCACTTAAAGTTTAAAACAAATACAGCAGAAATGTGACTGAAGGGTTGGTTAAAGGAGAAGACATTGATGGTGACACTTCATAATCAACCATTTCAAAATCGGGGGCCCCACATTACACGCGTAGCTTTACGCTGCCTGGTGAAGGCGTCCGAGGTCAGCAAGCCCCTGATGAAGCCAGCACTATGCATTGATCCGGTGCCTAAATTAATCATCCATAACTTGATTTGCGCCGATAAAGTCATCAGCAGCCAGCACACTGCATGATCAGCAGCAATCACTCTTCTACTGCAACCTCGCTGATGTTTAGCCTGGGGCCCGCAAACCGCCAGACACGGCTGTGTTTTAGAAGTAAATTAAAAACATTTATTCTTCCTGCTAAATAGCCTCTTTGTAGCCATGACAAACAGAGGTGGTGCGGGTGGAGAAGAGAGCCGGTGCTCTGACCATCTCATCATAATGAGCTCTGTCACTGCCGTTTTCATGCAGTTTCCTCTCCTCCACCTACGCATCGTCAGCATCTCCGTCTTCTTCAGGTGATTTCCGAGCCAGGATCCATACTTCCTTCCTTTTTCTGTCTCCCTGAAAGCCCTCAGGGGAAAGAGATAAAGCTCCGTTTTATTTCATTCTATGCTATTTTTCACTTTCTCTTGGCCTCCACAGGTACCGATACTGTTACCTCTCCACTAATACTATTGTCATCTACCACGGGTTGTTTTCTGCGTTACTTCCCGCTGTGTCTTTGTATTTCTATTTATATGTTTTTTGTAAACTCTGCTGTCAGGATATCTCAATATACCCACATCTCAAGACAATCCCTGTCCAGTAAACAGTTCAATCAATAGAGAAGAGACATGCAGGGAGAGCGACAAACTTCCATGTCCCAGAACCTGAGAAATGGCTTGATTTTATGTTCTTTCTTCATATTATGAGAGTACCTCTCATCGTCTGTCATCATAGAACTGACTCAATAATCGTATCGCGAATGTGTATCGTGATACTCTGATACCATTAAATATAGAAAGAACGCCTTATTTCACAGGAACTGCATAAATGATTTACATGATGTGCAGGGGAAGTAGCAGGAATTCTCCCAAATGGGAAATTATGGTAACAATCATATCTTTCTGCATCTTTCTGCACTGTTCCAAGAATTGACTGCTAAGAATTTTGGTATCTTAATGTGTATTAGGATTTGTGTGGAACTGTGAACAATATCACCACATCCCGGCGAAATAATCTTTATAACTTTTGAAATCGGGGTTGTATTTTTTCCCTCGGTCATTTTCATTGTTAATCACAACTGACACAGTAACAAAGTCACAATTCCGCCTCAAAATGCTTCAAAGTACCTAAACATGTCTTTCAGTAAACCCCTCCTTCTCAGTCATTGTAGGGGGGGGGCGCTTAAGTCCAGCAACAACTCAAAGTACATCTCTAAAAAATTACTGGGACGGTGTCTATCAATTTAGTGAGGTTTTTTTTTTCCCGCTGATAGCATTAATTGCTTTGATCAGTTTGGTTTTATTTAGTTATTTGATGCCATAATGGACAGTTTAATTCTGCTCGTGATTGGGTGGCTGGGTGGGTGGGTGGATCAATGGGCAGGAACTTGACACCGCTGCCCCTCATCCCTCTCACTCCACAAGAAATTTTGGAGTTATTTGTTTTAAGTGAGAGGATGTGGTGATGCATTGTCCGTCATTATACATAAAACAATGATTAATTTTGACACTAATGCTTCATCTTTGATTTTTTCATACACTATTGTGAATATTTTGTCGAAGGCTCAGTCAGTAAAAACCTCAGATACTTTAAAATAAATTTGCACTAAATTGGATTTCGAAGGATCTAGTGGCAAAAACAGAATATAATATTTGAAACTCTGATGTAATTATTGTATAATCAAGCTGAGGATAGGAATCATAGTCGACAAAGCCTTTTACATGTGTAGAGAGGAGGTGGGTCTTCCTTCAAGTAGTTCACCACTAAACTGACTCCATCGTTTTTCGAGGCCACAGCAGGAGAGAGAGAAAGACGGGTGTTTAGTTGGACTAAACCTGCGAGCACACCATGAGGTGCCACTAATTCCTCCACACTGTACCTTCAAAATTAGGTGGCATTTGAAGTGTCAGTGAGACAACATCAATACGCCCTGCAAAACAAACACCTGCAGATGCTTTTCAGATTAAATCGTTCCACATAGCTCACACTGATGTGCAAGTCTTTAACAGTTTGATTTTTGGGAAAACCGCATCCAAAACCATAATCCAGATGGTGATTCCAGATGCTGGCTGGTGGCCTGTAATCTACTTACTTTATACTTCTGGGTAATACGGTCCTCATCCCTCTGGTGTGAAATCCCTCTGCTGAGAAGTGGCTCTGAAGGAGGCGGAGATGAATAATCTGCATCATCCTCATCGTCCACAGAGTGGTTCCTCATTCATAATTTAACGCCCCACCCCATTACATCTGATGAAAGCCACTGACCTGAAAATGCAGAGGGAATGAGCTCCCTCAGTTATGGCCTTAACACACGCCTGTGTCCGTCCTGTACATGTTGCCAGAAAACATCAATAAGTGAGTCTAACAGTGGGATGTCATGTCGCCCCTGTCTGTCCACGTGGGAATTTCACCCTATGTTTCCACACAAAGAGCTCACATTTAAGAGGGGCACTGCAACGTCGACTCGCATACAAGGTTAATTCTGCGCGTGTGAAAGACATCGTCAGAGTATAACTGGATATGTCACAGGAAGATGCACATAGAGAAACTCTGAGAGATGTTTTAACGACCCAGTATATTTATACTAAAGACCACATGTGAGGGCGTTTTATAAAACAGACGACATAAATAAGTGTTTTTCACCTCGCCATGCGTCTAATTCAGTACAGTGCAGTACATTACTACTAGTACTGGAAAGCCACGTGTAGTAAATGCATTTCTCTGACTCTTGCTGTGACCCAGAAACTGCATTTTCCCACTGACACTTGAAGAGGGCAAAGAGCAGGCTGTTAAATTGTATTGTGTGCATGTGTTTGTGTGCGTGAGATTAAGAGCGCATTAATGATGCCTCTCCTAAGTGGACACACATTTTCCTGAGCTCACACCATTTTCAGAAGGCATCTTTTTATCCTACTGTACCACCGTTGGCCAACAAAGGCAGAAGCCACAATAACAAGTTAACAGTACATTAGACCATCATCTATTTCCCCCACAATGCACTGCCTTGTACTAAATATGCAAGAATAGCTGCGTTTAATGGTCATTAGATAAACATTAAAGACTTTTTTTTCTCGCCGGCATCTGCTCAAATATTGTTATATAACCGTGTTCTTGGCCAACACAAGTTTGATGCCTTTTCTTTTTTTGTGATACATGACCAGTTTTCACATTAAATATCTAGGCTGTTTAATCGCAGCTAAATGCATTAGTCACCGTGTTGGCCCCAGGCAAAGACTGTGTTCGCTGAGCATCATTTGCTGTGATATCTAAAGCTACCATATCCCGCTAAGGCAGGTCCACAGAGTGTGTTTCTTGTTGCAGTTAAGTGCATGTTTAACACTCTCTTTATTTTTTTCCGCCCGGTTATTCATATTAAGCTTCTCATAGATAGATAGATCTCGGAGAGCGGCTATAGAACCCTGCCCACCCAACACACGTGCACACACAGAAGATATGGAACAAAAAATAAAAAGCTCCAACACCGACTGTACCCATCCTAGATCAGCATGAAAATTAGGGTGTAGCTGGTGTAATCTCAGTGTGATTTGAATCCACCATATGAGTCATCTGGGATTATGAGTCATATTCTACCTTGGTGCGAGAAAAGTCCCAGCTTTGCCACACACCTACAGACACAGAAACTTTTTAGACTGAAGTTACCACCTCGGCAAGACTGCAGCCACCCTAAAACTGGGACAGTCACTTCTTGTTCTTTCTTTTTGTAACGCAGCCCAAATGTTCAACGGATGTGATTGGAAGTTTAAAATCGACTTTGTGAACAAACAATCCGTGTGATGGGAAGCCTTTGACCATTCAAATTTTCCAGCACTTTAAAAATGTCAGATAGATATATTTTTGTTGGATGTGGACTGTCAAAATGAAAATAGTAAAATGTGTATAATAAATATTTTAGTTTACATGTAATGACTCTAGAATATAACGTTTTCATTTTCTTAAACTGATTTAAAAAAAACATAGATAGTAGAATTTTTCTCCATGTGAATTAATAAAATCTAATTTGTCTGTCCAGCATAAACAACATAATTAAACAAACTTCATCTGAAGTTGCAAACTCTCTTTGAAACGGATTCATCGGGTGCCGTTATAGGGAAATAATTGTGGCCACTTTCAGGCCCCGCGCAATTAGTTTCTCTTCTGTGAAGTCGTCAGTCAGATAAAGGACAGAGCAGACAGAACCTTTGTCACTTTAATCATTCATCTGTTATGTTTTTTTCTCTTCTCCTCGGTGGAATGGAACGACTTTCCTGCAGTTGAATGTCAACAAGTCCGTGTGTCCTTGAGGCCTGTTGTGCATCATTAGTGCTCTTCTTCGAGTTGGTAGTGTGAAAGAACTAACATGTGCCGTACGTCAAATTATACTGTGATTAACATGGAAAATGCCCTTTCACAGAATTAGTCTTTTTAGCTGTGTATGAAATGTAATTAAAGCTAAATGTCAATGTCATTTTAAAAAAGATTGTATTACTTTATTCACAAAAGTAGCAACCAAAAACCAGATTTACAGAGAGGAAAAAAAATATAATAAATAATAATGTGTATTCTCCTTATACTGGTGACTGGCAAATTTACAGAAATATGTTACAACAATAATGGCGTTTCCCACATGCCAACTAGGTTTTGCTTTAATACCGTTGTCTTGTTTTAATTAGTGTGATTGTTGTAGTGTTGTTACATCACAAATTCGTTCAAATCCAACTTATTCACAGACGTACTAAG
This sequence comes from Mola mola, assembly GCA_001698575.1. Lineage (NCBI taxonomy): Eukaryota > Metazoa > Chordata > Actinopteri > Tetraodontiformes > Molidae > Mola > Mola mola. Next base: position 1,479,761 of record KV751326.1, read on the forward strand.
AGAGATACAAGAATAGATCATGCCTACAGATGGGCTTTGCATAATTAGTAATCTGACTTTAAACACTTTATTTATTTATTTATTTTTGTGCTTTGATACTCTTACACTTTTTGACAGCAGAAATTGTAAAGAAGTATTTACAGTTGTCAGACATACTTTGTCGCCTTGCTTTACTTTAGAGTTACAATTTTGCAGGTTGTTTTGTCTGATTCCCAGGTTGTCGAATACTGTTAGTAATAGGGGGGAATAGCCGCAGGCCCCATAATACAACATTATCATATTATTTAAATCACAATACGATATTCTCAGGATATTGCGCTATGTTAAGTACTGCGATATATTGCGGTTTTTCGCCCGTTTCAACTCAAACACACGTCCCCACAGTAGAATTTTGTCAAAATCTGTTTTATCTAATAAAAATAAAGTTTCCGTACTATTCGTCTCACTTCATTAAGTGAGACGAATAGTATATATTGCAGCAAAAAGGTGCAAATACACGCAGAGAGACTAACCAGCACTGCTGTAAGTGTTCCAAGCTGACAAACTAAACTGTTTATTCCCATCTATATAGTTTGAATGAAACGTCAATCGTTATTAATTACTGTAATAACCAGAGTGCAACATTAATTTACAAGTTTTGTAATAACATATTGACACGGCAGCTATTAAATTGACAAAATGTTGCTGTGCAAAATGTTTAATTTCAATTTCTCTATAGCGATTTTTTGACACATGCATTGCTAATATCGCTCCATCAATCAGTGTCATAACACCAACGACATAGGTGAAGGTGTGCCAAGTTATGGTGTCGAGGAGAGTGTATGACCATAAATAAAATCATGACCTTTCCTAAAACCCCAACAAGCAAATTAAATAACATTCTGCAAATTTAATTATTTTAAGTAAAATTAAACATTCATAGAAAAATAGATCTCATCTTACGTTCGTATCAATTACAGTTTCTGAGGATACAGAAAACACCAACCTGGGAATGGGACTCAACATTCAGCTATGATAACATTTTGTAGTCTTATTTAAAATACTCCCTGGATCACTTCCTGACCTCTGGCACGGTCTTTTAATTACAGTAAAAAGTTCTTGTTGTGGAGCACTTAATCTTTGGGGCACACAGTCACTCTTTATGGCAGTGTGGTGCAGTCCCCCGCCCCCTTTCCTCACCCGCCAACAACACCTCCCAATAAATCTGATTTGCTCTGGCATGTATTGTTTTGGAAAATAAATCAGTCGACTCTTTCCACTTCATGCGCTCATGACATAGTTTGTTTCCCCTCTTAACTCAATTATTGTCACTTAGTTCATCTGAATGGCAAAAATGACCTGTAGTTACAGTATACGGGGCCCTTCCCACTCTCACTAGCATGACGGAGAGGGCTAGGAAACGGTTACGCCTCAAGCCTGTAAGTTTGTCAAACTTAAATACAAGAGAGCATATTATCTGCCTTATTTTTCTGTCGCCAAATCCTTTTTCCCGCCTTGAATAATAAGCTTCAAGGTAATTGTGTCATAAGGCACGAGAAAAAAAAAAAGATAATCCATTAAATTGTGTTCCATGTTCTTTGTTGCTTTTGTGGTACAGAGCGGCACCACAGGATTTTTGGAAAGGTGAATTATGAATAATTGCCTTTGATCCAAAAAGCCTGACGAAAAAAAACATTTCATACTATAGCTGATCAATGAAACGGAGGCTCTGTGTTTTTCATGGTTGATGAGACAGTTTGCCAGTAGGTGCCAGCTTGTTTATTATCATGTTGCCGAAGAGAAAATTCTAATTTCAAAGTTGCAATATTGCCACAAAGCTAACTTTAGCTTGCTTCACTTGAGACTAACCTTCGACCTTTGCCGAAGCGGTGAATAATTTAGCATTAAACATGAGAGGGGCCAGGTGTTGTTGAACACACACATTCGTAAAGGTCTTTGTTGTGTCAATTAGTTGATTAAGTATCATCTACTCCCCCGTTGCCTCCGGAAACCTGATCTGTTTTTAAACGGATTCGTATTACAGGGGCCGGAGGCAGCGGGAGAAAGGGGACATGTTCAATTACATGTCAGCGTGTTTCACTGACCGTCGGCCGCCATTTGATCAGGCTTTTACTTTAATAGTTGCATTTTATTTAGTATAATCATTTACGGTAGAAAACGACGCAGTACGTGTGGACCTCGCGGAGGCATAAAACACCTCAGAAAGTTGAAGATATCCTCATTCTTAGAGATTATTTTACACCTAAAATGAAGAATATGTTGGCGTTTAATTAGGTTTATACCACTCCATTCCTCATTTTGCACATGTGGGTCAAAGCCAGCAGCTTAGTGGGCAGAGCAACGGGGTGTGTAATAAACACTCCAAATAATTGAATGAGAAGAGAAAACATCTTGAATTATCATGAAAACCTAACTGGAAATGAGAAACGCGCCTCACACATTTAAAATTTTAAACACTTTAGAAAACCCTTGAAATTCTTTCAGAAAACTGGAACCTTTGTTTTTTTTTTTTTCATAACTGTTTCTTCCTACACAAAATATTTCAGCGTCCTACATAGAATCTCTGGGATGCCTGGACTTGATCAGAGAAGACAGACGGCGAGCATGAGAGGATGTGATGAAAGAGAAAAGGAGTGAAATATGGACAGCTCTTATGATAACAAAGCATAGAAAACACTCCCTTGCAAGTTAAATCCTCCATAAGAAAAACCCCAAAACTAGTATAACTACTGTTAAGTGTAACAAACTTAGATTAATCTTGGATCAGATTTTTAATATCATGACATTTTACGTAAAATATCTGCGAATGAAATGAAACTCGTAAGAAGGTGTGTTGGAGTAAACAGTAAAAAATTCTTCTGAAACGTAGTGGAGTAGAGCTGTAAGAGGCGCAAAATGAAAATACCAATGTCGAGCACATCACAATTGTACTCAAGTGCAGCACCGTGCGTGCACTCAGTTACATTCCTCCACTGCAAGCCACAGACAAGACGCCCAGGCTAGCCTTATGATGGGCTTTGGCCCAGCAGGAAATCTTCATCCTCCTACATATTTAGCGAGCACCTGATTCTCAGCTGATAGTCAGACTTAACCATATTAGGGCAGGAACATCACAAGACCTGATCCTCCACCGCCTGACAGATACACATCACCAGCTCGTCTCGTCCTCCATCTGATTCCATGGTTCACCTGCGAGGAGGAGGAAATGATTTCTGCGGAGAGACTGATCATCCCTGCGGCTGATGGAAGATTCGTCACCTGTGGGGTTGTTAAGAAAAAAAGAAAAAAAAGAGAGATCTTTGCTTTGCTGATCAAACAAAATTTTGATTCCAAAATATCCCTTTGTACAGAAATCTCTGTTGAGACAGAACTTTAGCAAGCAGAGAGTTCTGTTTGATTTGCACAGGTTTTGAAAGAGTCTCTGTAGGTGGGACCCAGGTTTTCAATGAAAAAACACAATTAAAAATCCCATTTAACTCCATTGTGCTGGCCGGAGGCAAAAACGTTTCACTAACTGGACAAATCAAAGAGACTCGATGGCACGGGGGGGCGGGGGTGACTGAAAAAATGTACCAAGTCCTTCAGCACTGGACCCAACCCAAGCAGCTTGCTTTTTAGTCATGCTACAGCAGGCCGGTTTGTCCACGTCGCCATAGCTTTGCGCCAAAATGAAGTATTTTTCACTACCCTTGGATAAATTGTTGTGAAATTTCCTACACGTGTTTATGGTCCACAGAGGATGACCACAAAGTCGTTTTTTTTTACCTATTGACCTTTCCTCGCAACTGCCATGAAACACTCAAACTTGTGGCTTTGAGCGAATTGTTTTCAGAAACTATTGGCTGTGTTGCAGTGACATTTGATTCAGGCATTCAGATCCTTCTGAGCCTGAATAGCATTTCTTTAGTTTGTCGCATAGGCATCATCAGGTCAAACTTATAGCTGTCTGCCCTGAAGATTTAAAATAGCTTCATAATCCTAAACTGTACTTTTGTAATGGTTATCCATTGTCAGCAGTGACCCCATGGATTGATGATGGATGACACAAGAGCTCCCCACAAGCCAAAACATCTTGATCACCCTCTGATGACGGGCTGCTGCAAGAGTCATAAACCCTTCCTCCTCAATTACATCAAGTTAAGGTACAAATGAAGAAATAAATTCTTTCCAAAAGTGGTTTCTGTTGTTTCATGCAATTTCTCATCACACTGGTGTACATCAAAGTGTTAATTTTTCTGGTCAGTTTGGTTTTAGCAACTTATTTAATGTGGCGAGAGCAGGGTGAAATAATTCCCTGCTTGTTTTATAAGCAAGGAAATTTGTTTCCGTCAGCCAACATCGCCTCTCCCTGAATGTGAATCACTGCCACCAGGAAAAAGACTCGGTGTGCCAAAATGGACAACAAATTGCTTTAAATTATCTTTTATCCCAGCCTCTATTAAGCTGACGAACAAAGTGCAACAGAACAATGTGCAATATGATAGCAAATTAGCACTTTACTTACAAGTCTTAGGGCTTCGACTCACATGGCGGTCCAACGGAATATTTGTTGATCAATGTCTTTTATTTTAATCACGTGAACCTATCACATAACACCATGATGATGCTTCTTATGTTTTTGTTGTATGATTTGATGTTCTGCAGTGTGCACAAGCTAAACTCCCCCCTGGGGACGATGATGTTTTAGCTAACTATCGAACTGAAGAATGAACTAACTAACTAACTAAAGTCAGGCTTTGCAGCTGATCTTAGCTGACTATTGGGCACACAGGTGCGTGGGTGGGAACACAATACCACTCCTGCACAGGCTCTGCATCCAAATGACGTCAGTCACTGCATGCATGCGAGCATGATGATTAGCATTTATTTCACAGCGCAGTATTTGCTAACTCGACAAGCAGATGCTGGTTTCACCACCAGAACCACACAGGATATTTGGCTTTTGAAGGTTTTGTCACTCCGAGACGGCGCTGTGCTATTCTCAACCCTGTGTCATCTCGGCAGTAATCCGTTCAGTTTGGGCCGAAACGCCACAAACAAACAGAAATAGAAGACAAAACTGCAGGAGACAGGCATAAAAAAACCCAAATCCAATTCTCCTTGTCTGCTTTCTTCGCCATTGTTTCACAGTGAGAAATGGGGAAAACCATGAGGCGGTTTCATTCATCCTATATGCACGACACCGCGCGTGGGTGTTCACCTAACAGATGGACAACATCCTGATCTAAATTATAATCAGGTGATCCTGTGAGAAGAGGGACAGCTCATCATTGATGGGCATGTAATTTGCATAAAGGTACACACTGCTGTGAAACCCCCCATTGCCTGTGACATATGCCTTCAGTTCACTTTATCTAGGAATGCACAGTGCCCATATCACAGAGTGACAAGACAACAGGCGTTTAAAAAAAGAAGAAAAAAAAAAGATGCACGAGCATTGTAAAAAAGCATTTGTTGGTTTTTTTTTCCCCCCATAAATCCTGCAGCTCCGAGCTGTTAATACTTTTTTGTATCACTTTGTTCTTGTTTGCCAGACGGCGTTCAGCAGCAGCCTCTGGGGCTTGTCTGCAGTCAAACAGCCTTTCTCCTCTCTTTCTCTGTTTTCTGTCAGTCTTAAGTGATGGAAGACAAGGGTGAAGGATGTTAGCGACGAGTGTGTCGTCTGCTCGCAATGGTCTCTCCTGGCACGTGTGAGAGCTGTCACTTTTCTTCTCAATCACAAAGTCCGCGCGGAAAAATCATATTAAAAAACCATAATTAATGCTTTACATTTCTGAATATTATTTAGAGAGAAGCCTTTTTCTTCTTCTTTTCAGTTACATGTATTTAATGAATCGCACGTGTCAGAATTGAAGTGTTAAATTAGAGAAGAGAAAAGAAAAATCTCGGTGTGTTTATTTTTTCAGTTTCCTGTGCTTACGCTTTTGTATCGTAATGGCAATATTTTCAAAATGTTCCCCACCATCTGTGGGAATGTGATACCTTTCTATAGCTGAGTGAAAGAGGGGTGGGGGGAGGAAGTGGTGTTCTCTAATCCCAGAATCCCTCACATCGAATCATGCAAATTTGGTGCACTTTGAAGCGAATCCAGCTCCTACCATATGCAGAGTGAAAACAACAATCTATTATGCATGCATTGCACCAAGCTTATGGTAATGTTATTTCACTGCTCTTCCTATAAAGTCAAATTTGCAGATGCACAACATATCTAAAGTTTCTTTTAAAATAATATTTGTCTCATTGTGGTGTGTGTTTGTGACTAACAAGCAAAGTATTTGGGGGTAGTTGCCGAGATCTGTTGGTGACTCACTGTGGAGGGGATGCTTGAAAATTGATGGGTGATATTTTTCTTCCTCCACTCTGTGTTTGAGAGGTTGTATTTTTCCTGTATTCACCCTCAGTTGGTTCTCATGATTCAAGTTCTGCTCTTCAAAGACAACAACACAATTGGAAACTTCATGCAATACAACCCTGGTTGCTTTCTCATGGTGTTTGTCAATGTTCATGATGTCTTTTTCCCGTCAAATCCGCAGTAAGAGACCACGTTACCCCATTCAATCAGCACGATGAAGTCGGAGAATTGCGCTCGCCACAAATAAACTTTTAAAGTCCAGGTATGCATTTAAATCGTGGAGCTTCTCATCGCAGCAAACTGTTGGGAAGCTCACGTGTTTTATTTTTCACGAGCCAAAAAGCTGTCAGCGCGCTCTGTTGCTCTCCGTCTACGGCTGGATTAAGAACACAACATCAGCGATATTTCCATTTGTTCAATGGATAATTAGGGCCCTCGACATGCCAAGAATCATTTTCCGTCTTGGCTCATCCAAATTTGGGAGAGGAATCATGCAAAGTGTAATTGGTACGACAAGACGTGACTGGTGTCTCCCAGGCGGAACCGTGCTTTGTTACAACATTCAATCCTTAATGAAGAGGCCGGCGACTTGCTTGATTATGTTGTGCTGCTAAAAAAATAAAATAATTTGCATAAGCCTCACAACACTGTGCAAACTAATTCATGACCTAAGTCATTACTTTTCCCTTAACTTTTACTCTGTTCTGAATAAATAAAGTCTATCTATCGATCTCTCTTTTTTGTTGTTTGTCGCTGTTGGGGTCAGTGTGGGTGGCGTTAGGATGGCACTCCACTAAAAGGCCAAACTCTCATACTCGCACATGCAGACGAGCACACTTTTTGTGGTGTACATGTGACAGTGTTCTTTTGAAAGATGACATTGTGTCAACCAGTTTCTTGTTGATTATGAAACCTATTTCATACACCAAAGCGCGGTTTTCCGGCAGTATAGTTACAACTTGTTCCTATACAGATGACATACATACAGTTGCTAACTTGCTTTACATTTACATACATTTGGAGCTTTCTAAAAATCTAGTTTTCCCTTCTCATTTCTGCTTGCTTCATTTAAGATTGATAAATATGCCCCCAATTTAGCGTTTCCTGCTTGCGCCTGTTGTGCCATCACATCACTCACGTCATCATGTTTATGTTGTAATAAACCCCCCCCCAAAAAAACGTTTTTATTGAGTCGATCAAAGGGATATTTTGTGGAGTCATTTTAAGCTTTCTACTTTGACTCCCTCCTGACCTATTTTGCATTTTGAGAAACTTCAAGTAGAATTTAAAGGTCAATAGCTCTGTGGTTGTGAATAAGTTCATAATGACTGAGCCGAGCGAGGGTGATTCACATCAGGTTTTCAGTACATGATAGAGCCCTGTGGTGCACAATATGCAACATTGAAATATAAATAAAGATGCAGACAGAGGGGCACTGTCATGGTCATTATGCACAACAGCCTCATAGCTCAAGTGTACGCCGTATAAATCCACAGGATTTGGGGAATAAAATTGTTAACCCACTGTTGACAGTGAATGTGGCTCGGCAGGGGTGGCTGCATATCATGCAGAATAAGAGCAGGGACGTGGGGCGGCTTTATCACTCAAACTGGCCTCATGCAGCCCACGCTCTCTGCCAGCCAGACTCCAAGTTATTCTATGCTAGATGAGCATTGATTTTCCACACTGTTAGTTCACATGATTCCCCCTTTCCTCAGAGTAAAATTGCTGGGATACAAAAAGAAGGACTCCCAGTGATTGATTGGTCCACTGTGCTACTGAATTCAGGTTACAGAGGGAGATGAGAGGAGAGAGAGTGCAGGGAGGGAGGGAGGGTGGGGATGAAGACAGCGGGGCGATTGTATGTTTGTAATACGGAGGGAATTATTGGCCTGCAGAACTGAAGAGGAACAGGTTGTAGAGCAGCAATACAACAGAGCACAGGTGCTTGTTTTACACACTTCTAAGATTAAGTCATTACTGCAAACAAAAGCATCTATATGCGCTTTTGCATGCAAGAATCAACTTGTCACTGCCTGACAAACATATTCTGCACTTAAAGACTCACGTAGGCTCCTAAAATATCTGTGAAATGTATCTGTGAATCTGTAATCAGAGCCTCTCATTCTTTTTGGACGCACACTTTTATGTACATGTCATTCTATAGTCGATATTTCACACGATAAGCCCTTTAAAAACCGGCAATGATCCAAAAATTATTGGATGCAAAGCCAACAACGCCAATAAGCAGAAGACAATACAGTTTGTCAGTTTGACAGTTTCCTGTCTTTATGAAAAACTTGGCAGTGAGGAATGAACATCAAGTGTATGGAGGTATGAAAATAGCCAATGCCGTCAACAGCCAGTCACTTTGCCATTTACTATTAATAAATAATGCTCTCTCTTCCTTTTAGCTATTGCTTCTCCAAGTTTTAAATGGTATACATTTTCATTAAGGCCAGTGCTTCTATATTGTTAGGCGAGCCTCTCTCTTAGCCTCTTAGGACCATTACGCCGGCAGTGTTGCATATGAACTCATTTTCACATGATGAATGTGAGGGGTGGGGGTGGAGGCACAATGGCCCCATACAAAAGCTCATCTAAGTGTGTGAAAAACAATAGCATCCTGTGTTTTTGACCATGAAACATCATGTCATGCGTATAAGCATATGTATATGTTTTACTCATATGTTTTACTGTGCACACGGAATAGATTTTTTTTTTTTTTTTTAGCCATATTGCCCTCATTGTCATCAGAGGATGAACCCCGACAGCTATGAGGATCTTTTTTCTAGCGCCACCATGAGGCTTACATTTGTGGTTTTAAGTAATGACATAACCTTTGGTACAATCAGACAGGCTCACATTTCGATGGATTGATTGTGATCATTTCATTTCATGATCATTCAAGGCCACTTTTAATTGTGTCATAATTACATGTTAAAAATATTATTTCTTGTAATATACAGCATTTGTTATTTTTATAGTTTATAACTTGTGTTATCATTTCCAGTTTTTAAGCATTTATTCTGTTGATTTTCTCCTCTGTTATTACCCTCATGTGGGTCCTACACTGTCTCTTTAGCCTCCGTCTGATTATCCTGCACCTTGGTGGGCCATGTTTTTGGCTGTCGTCTAGTGTCCCTCCTATGATTGTTATATACTGCATATTCTGATCCCGCTAACTTTCGGGTTTTTGCTTGTATGTAATCTAGATTTGTTGAACTGTTGTGAAGAGATGGTACGATCGCTTGACTACTCGTTATTGGTGTCATTATTTGAGTAATGTTTCACTACTTCTGTACCTGTGCAGTGTCCACATGTTGTTTTTGGTTACAGCAGTTCAACTGAGTTGGCATTATATGCGCCATGGTAGCTGGAAAAGTGAAGTCTGCAGAAATATAATATATGTGCATATATATTAAAATATATATGAAACCTATTAGTAATTGGAATAATTTCATATACAAATATATATGTCTATTCATATAAGTATGTATGTTTGTTGCACATATTTTTGCACAGCCCTAACCCTAGCAGTAACCTAGCAGTAACCACTGCTCCAGCACACTGCTATTAATCATGCACAGTAAAGCCATTTGAAAGTCAATTAATATATCTATATTGTGATATGTGAATAGAAAAGATAGACGGATGTGTTCAAAATTATTAGGAAAAATATATGTACACATTTATAATTTTTGCATGTATGTTGTTTCAATAAATATGCAAAAAGAATTCAACATATATCATTATCATTAAAACCCATACAAAAATTAATCATATTCGTAATTGGAATATATGTACATGTACAAATTTTTACAATGGGTATTTCATACGTTATAAACTTGTGTCTGTTTATATCCAAAAATGTATATTAATGTATTGCCCTAAATGTAACACATATGGCAATATCACTCTTGATATAGGGACATATATGTCGTATATTACATATCCCGGGAAATACTTTGACAAAAAAGATGATAACAACGTGCACTGCAAGATAAGTGGTGTTAAACTTGCATAGCAGTCTTGAATCACATCATTTGATAGCCCTGTGACAGCACGTCACACTGACGATAGAACACAAATAAAGAAAATGGTCCCTGAGATATGCTTCCATTAGGTTTTGTGGAAGGAGAAAGCTTCCGCCAGCTGATGGCGTCTGTTGAGACAGAATCCAAGCCACCATCCTGGCGAACAAATGCTAGGAGAGTGGAAAAGATGTGCATGGACGGCAGGGCAGAGTTGAAGGCTGATAGCGACATGTCGATGAGATGGCTGTCACTACAGACTTTAGTCAGCCCTCACAGCTAAGTCATATGTTACCATCACTTGTCATTTCAATAGGAACTTGGATTTGAAGACCACTGCCCTAAAGAAATGCAGGACTGATTAGCGGTACACCGCAGAACACATAGCGGACCTCCAGAAAGCAGCTGCCGAGGAGTGAAGGTGTGGGCCTGTGTACGTTTGAAACTGCACATGGTTTCCATTGTTGGTTTCCATTTATTTAAATAAATGTCCAAATACTATATAGTAATGTTCTCTGACAGCCATTTGGACTACTATTCAGAAAATAGAAGGTTAGGTTGGGGAAGTCTGTCACTCCGTGTCCGACTGGAAACAGACCACCACATACTCAAACATTGAAATTACTGAAATTTTGAAGCTTTGCCTACGAATCTGCGTTCACGCCCACCCAACCTCACCAAAAATAAACTTCAAGATTTAGTGTCCAACAAAGCTAAATTAGTTTACAACCACATTCTGCAAAAGTGATGCCATGCACCTATCATTCCTATTTGTGTTTCATGCTAATTAGCAAATGTCAGTACAATAACGCAAGGAATAAAGACACCATGAAAAATATTATACCTGCTAAACAACAGCCTGCTAACGTAAGGAGAGAACGGCATCCACACACACCATCCGTGCAAAAATTTGACAAATGTGTGCAAATGTGTCTGAGGCCTTCTTCACGGTGTGACCAGGTAGCCGCTCCCATTGTACAACAGCATGTAAACATTGCTACTGTGAGCAGTTTAGCATCTTCACATTAGCGCTGAGCTCCAAGCACTACTGTGTGTAAACGTGCAGTGAACAACATCAGTCTCCTCTCTTCTGGCAGTGACAGTAATTGGAGAAATATCACTGAAATGCTTATGAGGCCATGGGCTCCAGCATACTTCCTAGCTGCTGTAGCCTGCACCCCAGCTGCTCAAAATGCTACCTTGAGCCAACATCCCAAAGTCCTTTTAAGCTCTGCTATTCTGTGAAATAGAGAGAGATTTTGCTGGTGGTGAGAAAACCAAAGAGCAATGTGTGAACACCTTTGGCTTGAAGGTAACATACATTATCATTTAAATGAAAGGAGACCTCTCTGGGGTTAAGTGCAGGCTAAACCTTTATATAAAGGTCCCGAAGGTCCCAGTAAGACGCTTGCATTATTGTGTTAATAAGGGAACAAGGGACAACAGCTAATATTGTGTCTAATCATGAGTATATTAAATCTTAAATAATTAAATATTTGTAAACAATGTTTGAAACAAGATAAGAAGTCCAGTTGTTTCCTACTAAACACTCCGAGATCAAGATGACCTGGATGACTGAGAACCTTCACGGACATTTGTAAACAATCTGTAGGAAAAGTAATGAATTCCGAAGACCTTTTCAATGACTTGGTAACAATTTACAATACAATTTCACTTTAATTCAGTTCAATTCAGGCTCTAATACCGTAAATTGTTATGAGCCATTAGGGTTTATTAGGGCCTCATTAACCTTCACATGAAATCCGACCTACTGACCTTATACATATCAGTCATGCTTGCATACATGAGAATTTACCTTGCATACTTCAAATAAACATTCATTGTGCTTTTCACGTTTGTCTTAAAGAGCACCTTTTTAGGCAAAGATGTGTACGCTCCATAAACAAAGTGTAAACACGGCCTCGTGATTGTATTTTTCTTGTAATTACATAAATTCTTTGGAGCATTTAAAAAAATATGCACCTTTGTTTGATTTGGTTGTTTTTGCAAGTGTGCATAAAAGTTCAAAATCGGCACCTACATTAATACTATACAAATGATCTCCACAAAAAACAAATACTAAATTTACTTCTCCTCTTTATCCAAAAGGCAAACATTTTTTTTTTCTCCTCAATATTTGTCTAAACAGGGCAATTTCTTATTTTTTGGGGTTGGAGTGGGTGATAAGCTTTGTCACTTTAATTACATCAACGTAAATTTTTCATATTGGCCAAATCAGATCTTGTGGCTGCAACATTCTTGTAAATGGAATTTTATCTGTAGCTCGGGACCATTAGTGGCAGTGAGTTCTAAGGCAGCCCAGAGGACAGTAATTAAGTCCACCCAGCCGTGACTAAACATTTTTGACATTTTTCCTAGTCCGGAATGAACTGTCAGTGTGCAGAGAGAGTAACCATCTTGTCACTTTGTGTTTGTATAGGAATTGCAGAAAGCTGGGTGCTACGCTGCGAGTCAAGACTTTCATACCACCAAAAAAAGGGTATGAAATGCAGAAAAAGACAAAATGGTGGTGGCTTAAACATGGGTTTGTCTGCCAGTGCCGAATATACTGTGTGTGTGTGTGTCTGTGCGTGTGTTTGACTGAGATAGAGCGAGAAAGAAAAAGACACAGACTGTAACCTATTTCTAAGTTGTTTCGTTTCACAGCCGCACAGAGGGGAGAGCAACATAAGAAAGAGTAGATGCGAAATTTTAAAAGCGATTCGAGCTCAGTTAATGCAAAAAAAAGTAGGACACTTCTGACTTTGCTTTGCATTGTGGTGTGCTGATGGATCAAAGCTGTCAGAGTAGCCCAGTTTCTCATAGGTGCTTTTGTTGGATTTTTTTCTCTATATTGTTTGGACCATCAAATGCGTGTCTGTTTACGTGTGCGTTCATTAGTGGAAACAAAGGTCGATTTCAACAAAGTTACTGCATATTTTGATACATTTTGCATCTCATTTCAGCGAGCTATGAGGATGTTAATATGTTTCAGCTCTTGTGCGTGCAGATATAATGAGTTACAGTGGTATCCAAGACAAAATTCAGAGATAACAAGGTGACTTTGAACATGCCTCCGAAGATATTCCGCTGGCATCCTTGAGAAGAAGAAAACAACCAATGCCTTAATAGCCAATACAAGCTTTCCATCAACTTTGGTATGCCTGAGTAAATTGAATACCCCTGCTTTGCCTTTTGTTCTAGAAAATGCATCAAATTGATTGAAAGAAGCAATTACGGTACCAGGGAGCAGTATTGATTTTATGAAAGTGCAATTACTTTAATTGGGATAACCATGTCTCGATTATACGCTCATTGTAGGCTATGTCAAAAAAAAAAAAAGTCTGAGTTTTACAGTTTGTGTTGGGTTTTGAGCAGATTCCATTTCCAGTACGGCCAAACTATTGTAGCTGATTACCCTGTTTATTTTCCTCTGTAACCACTTTCTCTGGGGATTCAGAGGACATTTAATCAACGTGGGTTGAGCTGTAATGAAGAAAAGTCAAGGGGAACATTAGTGAAAATTCCTTTCAATGTCACATGTTTGAATGATTCTTAATATCGTGCAACGTGCACAAAAAGCCCTGTTATGTACAAGAACCGCGTTTTATTCCTGAATGCGCTGCCTGTCAGGGACAACTGAAATGCATCTTCTGTTCCAGCAATACAGAGTTAGAGCCAGTATTTTTTTTTTTTTTTAAAAAGAGGGGGTAAAAATGAACGGTGAAGTCAAGCCTTAAATCTGGCTGCATACCATGTGACTTGACATGAAGCAACCAAATGAAAAAGAGAAAGAGAGACAGAGAGGAGAGAGAAAAAACAGAGAGAGAGAGAGCGAGAGAGAGAGAGAGAGAGAGAGAGAGAGCAATGCCTCCATAAAACCATCTCTGCTTTCAGTTCAAATAGGTCCTATCATCTCCATGACAACAGTCGTAATGGTAACATGGAAATATATTAATGTAAAACCATGGCAACGTTCTCCAATTGAATTAAGCAGCACCTGTGCATATTACACAAGAAGATAAAAGACAAAAGGAGCCATCTTCTGCTTGCCAAGCAGCTGTGGCTTTCAGACCTAAAAAACCCATCTACATTTCCTGAACGCATTTGTTTTCCAATGTTTCTGTGCAGAAAATTACCGTAGCATTGCACGTTTTTTTTTGAGGGGGTTTTCCGTTGTATTCGTACAAACAGATGAAAGCTGGATAATTATGTTTTTTTCCACCGTTGACTGTAAGCCCTGCTCCTCTGCCAGAGTGGGGTAGTCAGATTAAGAATATGTGTGTTTTACCATTAAATCACATAATGGCGGAGCAATCATTCTGATAGGTAAAAGGACACAGTGTTTGAGCACAAAGATGTCTGTTAGCCGCACAAACTCGTTCGCATTCTGCTCCCTTTCATTCAAAACACAGGTTGCGAGAGAGTGAAAGTGGTTGTGTTCTGCCTTCTTTTCTCTGAGCGAAGCCGAAAAGAGAAAACATTATCTACATCATCATGCCATCAAATCTGATGGATATTATCCCATCCCTCCCCCCCTCCCTCTTTCTTCTTCTCTTCCCCTTCGCCTCTGTGTTCTCTGGTAATAGCAATGTAGCATTCTCTCACCCTTGAAAATGTGAGTCTTTGTGTGTCCATGTGCTTACATGTGTGTGTGTTTAGGAAGAAAAAAGTGTTGCGGTTGAAGAGGACACACAACTGAAGTATATTTACTCTTAAAAGGATATTGTTGTTCCGAAGGAGCGCTGAACATTATTGTCAAAGGCCATATTTTATTCATGCCGGCAGTCATGTCCAACACTCGTACAGTACGTTGACTTCACCTCAAATGTGTCTGTCTCCAGGAAAGAAAATCCTCATCCTGTCGCAAGGTGACGTAGATAAAACGCTAATCTCCCATCTCTCAAGGGATCCAATGAGAAATTGCTCTCTCCACCCTGCTTTCCATTGTGCAACCACACTGCACATTTCATGCTGATAGAACAGCAAGCCCTCAGTACCAAGCGTGCTTATACATTATAAGCCACTCAGGCCTTCCGGCAGGCACCTTCTCTGCATCAGATCAAGACTGCACTCAAATGTTTGGTCTGTTCAATGCCAAAGAAGAGGGATGGTAGGGATTAACAAGAAAGCAACACTTAAATGAAGTACAGCGTAGACTGGCTCTCTGTTTAAACATACAATACATTAGGAGAGCCCGTAGTGCGCCAGACCGTAACATTTAAGTCGTTGTGCAATGATGCTTGGATCTTGGAAATTGCAGTAATTGTCCGGCATGTTACAAGCAAAAAAATGAACAGTTGGGTTAAGAATTTTGACCATGAAACGCATTTTACATGTAACTTGTAATTGCTGACATTCCTCATCACATGAATCAACTTGTGGAGTGACATTCTAATATGATTTGTGCTTTTATAAAGCCAAGGTGAGAAGGTGTTAGAAAACGAAGCTTTGAATTGTGAGAATTCTAAATCCAACTGACTTCTAAATTCCTTTTCACTGAAATTTCAGTGCACTTTTTTTGTACTGTACAACTGGATCATGGACTTGTAGTTGTCTGTTTTGAGTTTTACTGGGATTATGACTAATATGTAACAAAAAACAACGTTTTTTGTCAGAAAGAGGTTGCTAATTTTGTAATTAGCCATTTGTAGTTTCTTCTGATGCAACTTTTTTAACCATAACCAATTATTTTTATGAGTCTGAGAAGTTTTTACGCTGAGGTAAACCGCAATTCGGCTGAAATATTAGGTCCTTCATTGCATTGTAATTTATTTATTTTTTTGAGTGGTATTATCCTTTAACATTCCATAATGTTGATAATCGATCATACTAAGGTGAAACATTCTTTCATTGCCAAGTAGATACATTTTTAAATGTCAAATGGCTTGCACACATCGTTTGAAAGTAGGCCTACGTGTTGTGCAACATACATTGACAGCTACACTACTGCAGAAGGTCAAAGGTTGTGTCCCCCCAAAAAAAGTCCAGAACAGAGCAAAACGATGATAAAAATTAGAAAATACAGCCAGAGAGCAGATAAACACATCACCACACACTTCTACTCTCTACGGGGCCATTAAAGAGGACTAACAGAGATCCTCTTACTATCAATTTTTTTGTTTTATGTTTTGTTTTGGTTTTGAAAGTCTTGCATACTTTATCTTTAATATCAGAATTGCATATGATATCAGATGGCTTTCACAATTACCAAAGTCATTTCTCAACACGAGATCTTTACTTGTATTTAAGTATAAGTTTTGGGTAATTTATTTACAACATTGGATGCCGCCCATCAAGATTCTTGTACGGCACATGGCTCAGATAAATGAAATTAATGAGTTAACCTTGAAATTTGTATTTATTTAGGATTTAAGGTGAAGGGATTTTTATTATCCCATTTTGCAGGCTGAAATTAAAACTGTCGTTGGCAGATTTTGTTGGCAAGATGTTCTGGTGTTGGAGTGTAAAACTAGAGACCAGTTACCCTAGTATTTGAAGTATGGTAATAGCCTGGTGGGTTTTGCTGCTGTGTTAATGGGCTGACTTTCACCAATTTAACAGCTTCCTAATGTGTTTAGTTGTGACAACTACGCTATGTTCTATCACGTGATAATATCTGGGATTTAGAAACATGCAGCACGGTTGAATTTCAAATAAAACACTCCTTTCATTCTGAGGTTTGTGGCCAGAAAAGCCATTTTAAAGTCTCTAATAAATTTATACCATTTGTACTTATTTCACAGCCTGCAGGACCTGGATTGAGGCCAGCGTAGGCATCATCCTTCCATCCTGATAAAGATCAAGTATGCCTCATTTAATCAGTGGATGGAACATGAGAAGCAAAAGCATTGTTGCACCACCATGCATGACAGAGATTACATAGGATGCGCATGTCCCGACATCAACAGAGAGTGAAAATGGAGAGGGCTTTTTGCTGAAAATGACACTCGTATAATATCTACAGATCTGCATGAACAGAAGATTTTCGCTGCCGTTTGAGGACGGGAAGGTTAAGAGTTCCTGAGAAAGGATTAAACAAAATCAAAATGTTGAGTTCTGACCAAATAAATTCCAAATTGTACAGGCACTGGAAAATGAAATGTATTTAATGGTTGTAACTGCTATCAGGTCACATTAAAATAAAAAAAAAAAGAAGGAAAGAAAAAAATGCCTAAATTTGAATGACCCTTATTTTGCCTTTTCTCTTCTCTTTTTAATCCCCTTCCACTCAGTTAAAATGTCTATAATTTCAGCTACTTAAAAAGAATCCTAATTGCTCATCTGAAAGGGAATGTGATTAGATGTGTGAATTTTTTTTTTTTTATATAGGAATGACTCACAATTCCTCTGCTTGAATGACAAACAATTTTCTCTGGCAAATGATGCCATGTGTCTCATGAGCGGAAAAAAAGAATAGATCCTGTTTTCTGACGCGCACAAAACATTCACTCTGTCACATGCATGAGACAAACTGTGTCCAAAATGAACAGGAAAACAAAGCAAATGTCACCGACTTGTTTTGATCAGATCACATGACACGAGTGATCAAAACATCACACACACACTCTCTGTTTTTCCAGGCAACGTTCAAAAGTACGAAATTTTAACTCACTCAACATTATCTCTTCGTGCAAATGTTTTAATGATATGAAAACTGTGAGCTAAGCTCATGCAATGAAGTGCTCGATGAAACGTGGTCAGACTCACAAGTTCCCCCCCCCCCTTTTTTTTTTCACTGAGCTCCTCTGTCTTTCTGCAGCTCCTCGAACATTGAGGGGAAAGGTATACGTGTCGTTTTTTTTTACCAAATCACGAGTCAGTGCATTTAAGCCCTATGGTGATTTTCCTTAATTATGCTTCAGGGTGATTTGCAAGGTGAATGACACAATGAGGACATGATGTCAGTCAAAAAAATATGGCAACATTTTTCCTCAGCGCGTGCAGACGTACAGATGCAGTTAACTGACCTGAGTCCTGTTAGGGAGTCAGATTTTTCATTGAGGACCAAATCACGAGTCAGTGCATTTAAGCCCTATGGTGATTTTCCTTAATTATGCTTCAGGGTGATTTGCAAGGTGAATGACACAATGAGGACATGATGTCAGTCAAAAAAATATGGCAACATTTTTCCTCAGCGCGTGCAGACGTACAGATGCAGTTAACTGACCTGAGTCCTGTTAGGGAGTCAGATTTTTCATTGAGGGAATAGATTAAAATACAAAAAACAAAACAAAACCACACATGGATGTAATCTTTCAGTGGCTGAAATGTCAGAGGCTTAAAGCCTTGCAACACGGTGTGGGAGCTGACCCCTTAGGAAACTAGGTCATGACCTTTTTGTCTGCAGGTCTACTCTATAAAACTATCATTACATCTATTGCAGTCTAAAATCTGACGATCTCAATGTTTCATGATGTTTTACCACATTTTAAGCAGTGTTCATGGCAAACATCCTCAAATAAATGAAAGCTCAGGGGACCATCTTCTTAACTTTGTGCTCCCGGACCAGACTGTCAGTGCACTCTGGACTGCCGGTTCCCATGCCCTGCTTGTTTCAGCAGATGTAATTCATTCATTATAAAAAAAACAAGCAGGGTCAGCGCGACCTGGCACAGGAGTCAAAGGGCTGAAAGCAGGGTCAGAAAAATGCCCCCATGTGTCCCTCAGGTGAGTGCAAGATTTTAAAATCTCTGTTTCTGCAAGACCCATAGTGTTATTATAACTTACTGCACCACGAGCAAGTCATATTTTTATGTTCTTATATCTTAATTATATCCAGGAGGAAGCACGGAGACAGTTCCACTAATCTTAATGAATTAATTTTCTCCGTAAATTCCTTTCTCAACCAAGACTAATTCAACCTAAAATGCCCTGCAGGTGTCCCGTGCAGATACAGGAGAGAGGCGCCACAGACAGGTAGCACGTGTTTCTTAAAAAATGCATTAGACCTCACAGGGACACACTGTTCAAGGTATCTTATATACATCATAGATCAGCGATTGATGTGGTGGTGACATTAAACCTAAGTACAAAATGTGTTTGCTAATGACTTGGACGGCAAAGAAAAAAAAGCACTAAAACCAAATATAGAATTGACTCTACAAGTATTATAACTGTAACATATATACCATATGAATAATCCTTCTCGGCTCATGTGGGTTAACTTTTGTATTTCTATCATTTGTAGAATGACAGCAACAGTTAAATGGTATCATTTGCATGCATTTTACCACGGTTGCCCTTAGGAATTACAGTTTGCATATACAGATCAGATTGTGCTAAATAATACAGTAAAGCCTGTACAGCACTGCTGTGGGTATTTGGTGCATGTTGTGCTACAGGAAGAAAAACAGGTTTGGCGGAATGTTTGTCTCTAAAAACTGCAAATGAGTAAGCACATCGAGGGACAGACCGTGTCATACACACTCTGTCCTGTGTGTGGATCGAAGCATTTGTGATTTTGAGCAATACAAATAAAGATTGATGTAACTTGACAAAGACGTCTGCTTTTATTTAAATCTACTGCCAACATAGCCAGCAATATGCTCTTAATCCTAGAAAAATCTCCTGGATAATTTGTTCTGCTATTATAGTGGATATGGTCCAACTCTTTGTTTTCTGTAAATCAGATGTAATTCATTCAGCATAAAAAAAAGGCATATCGGCTTCTCTAAATATGTATGCAAAACGCTACTGATAACAGGTCCAACAAAAGCAGTGTTTTACTCTAAATATGGTGTTACCATTGTGAGTTTCGGGCTGCCATCTGTTGGAGTTTAAAATGGCCAAAGTCCAACAGCTGGCAGCCAGAAACTTGTAATTTGATCATATAAATAAACTTGGTACAACTTGACAAGCATGTCACAGGGAAAAAAAAAAAACCCCGACAAACATTCTTTTTGAATACCTGAAACACCTACATTTTCAGCCACAAAACTTTATGCTGAAGTAAAATATTATGCAATGAGTCTTAGATGTCTCACCATTATATTACAATATAACTCTAGGCTTAGTACATGGACTCATGTAACTCAGTGATGTGCAGGAATTATTTCATATTTTGAAACTGTTTTAATGATTCAGAAATCAGGTTAAATGGTATTCAAATCCAAGACCAAAATGCTTTAAAACTTTGGAGTGAACGCATTCGGCCGAAGCTCAGAGCAACAGGACTCTCATAATATGAAACTGTGCTCGGTTCTCAAAGTGAAACTGCACTTCGCCATGAAAAGAACCGACACAATTATATTGCCTTACTTATAGATGATATAAATGTAGAACCTAAGATTGTGGTTTTCAATTATACAGACTGAGCTGTATCTTTGTAAAGTGCACACACAGTGTGCAGGCTCTGTGGCTGCTTTACAGCGGGCATCTCTTTGCATAAGGAAACAAACCTCATTCCAGTGTTAAACAATCTACACTTTTGCTGACCTCACTGCAATAGACGCCTCGCAAGTCATCATTCAGCGACACCACAAACCAGTTTGCTGTTTTCTAATCCAACTTTGGAAAGACAGATGCTCAGCAATCGCTTTCTCCCTGAAATACCCAAGGTCGCAGAAACATTAGGCCATCTCGGTTTTGAGATGATTTCGGTTTGAACTAGCACAATCCTCAACAGCTCTTTTGTTCTCACACCCTTTACTCAAATCAGCCATCATTTCTGTGGGACGAACCGACAGCCAAATTATCTTATCTACCTTTCATCTCCCAAATTTTTTTTTTTTTTTTTCATCTGCATCACATTTTACTTGAGATTAAAGTAGGGCTGTGTCTTTGTGAAGCACTAATTGCCATAGAGCTTCAGTAATTAAAGGACAATGAAGCCTTAGTAGTAATTAGTTTCTCTTGTTTGGTTGCTAGCCCATCAATTGTGCTTCAATAATACTGATCATTAGCATGCGCCTGGGCAGTGAGGGATGCTGGGAAAGGAGCCCTGCACACACAGCACTCCACATTCCATTCCCATGAAGCCATGGCACCGAGCCATGTGGTTAACCCTAGATGTGCTGGGATGGGGAAAGTGGCAGGTTTTGCCTACCAGCATAGGCAGACACTCTAAATTAAAGAGGTTGCACAGAAACATAATAGACCTGCTGTAATAATCACTACCTTCTTGCGTTTGTGAAGGTTGGGGGCATCGGAGTTGCTCGTGGCTATCATGGCTTGTGTAAAAACAATTGTACTCTTCCCAGTGTTAACATGCGTCTTTATTCACATCCAGGTTCACCTAATGAAAGCCTGCCCGCAAAACTGTTAAGGAGCCATAAACAGGGTGCATTATTAGCATTTTAATGCCAGTGCATCCTAAAAAAAACAGATCAAATTATCCTCTAACGAGATCTGAAACGGGAGAGTAAGGCCCATTACAGTGGAGGCTGGGCATATGGATTGTGCTGTAAACTATGGCATAGTAATAGCGCCGTACAGCAGAAAATGTGCTCTGTTCTGTACTTTGCCTCGACAAGATTGAAAGACAATGGTCCCATGGATAGGCCATTTCAACATCAAATGTGCATGCACATCACAGGGCAGGGGCGTGTTATCCATCACATTCAGGGAGCTGTCAAAGGCAGGTCTCACACCGGCTTCTCTCCACACACACACACACACACACACACACACACACACACACACATTTGCAAGTGCATGGCAATACAAGATTAAACCTCCCTGTACATATTCCACCCGGAGCATATATTTTATATTATATTTTACACACTTGTGAAAGTGCTCACAGTCAGAAGCTTGCTTATTTGCAATGTTGCGTGCAGCTTTCTTTTTTTGCATGTGCGCTTTAATTAAAATAAGAAAAGAACTTTATCATTATTCTTAAAAAAGACTTTTATTGGAAAAAAAAATGCATGCAAACATAGATTAAGTTAACCTAAACTTTTGCTTCGGTCACATCTGATAGGAATTTTGCTTTGAGTTGTTTAAAGTCTGCAAAGGCCGAACCTAAACGTTCTGTCACTTTGCTACTTCAGGGTTGACTCGAGATAGAAAAATAATAAGAAATGAATCTCCTGGCCCCCTCCAAGGCGTTCTCGGGGGGCCCGTATAGAACTGGGATGGGTTTTAAATTAATGCCAATGTTAAAACGCAGGGTTCCACAAGGTTAGAATCATGCACACAGGGCATCAAAACACATAAAAAAAAAACTACAGAGCGATTCACAGGCTTTTATGGGGGGACTGATGGAGGCAGAGTGCGCTTCATAATGCACGGCCGCGCACACCGCTACATTTCCAGCTAATCAGGAGCGCGCAGTTGCAGAAAGGAGAGCGGTTGCCAAGGCAGCCACATCTCCCCTCCCCCTTCTCCCTCCGTCCCTCTTTCCCGTTTATTATCGGCAGAGGTCGCATGGCAGAGGGAAGTCCGAGCACTCCTGCGCTGGAACCGACAACATGCGCCTCCGGAACAAAGCCCGTGCGCAGTCCTGAGAGCACCGGGGGAAACAAGGGGGCCGCACGCTTGTGGACTTCTGCTCAGAGAGGCTCCGATAGAGTAGAGGACCCGCGCTGAGGCTTTTGCTTGCGTTTATTGTGGAACAACGGGATAGTTTTGTCAACACGTGCGTGTTCGGCATCCCGGGCAGGAGGACTGCGCATCTCCAGAGTTGGTGCCGAAGTTCGGCCGGGAGCGGATGTGAGGGAAGAGCGCACCGAGTAAAACTCCCCCACTTCTTCTTCTTTTTTTTTTTTTTTTTCTCCCTCCTGTCTCTCCGTGCGAGTGCGCGCGCGTGTGTGTGTCTCTCTCTCCTGCTCCGGCGCGCTGTTTGCTGAGACAATAGTGAGTGAAAGAGGCTGAAAGTGATTTCATGCCTCCGGTCTCGCACAACCTGAGATGGACGTGAGATTTTACCCCGCGCCCCCGGCCAATGTGGGTTCATGCTCCCTCCCGACTGACCCAAGTTGTCTGAGCTCGCTGGACTATTACCACGCCAACAAGGTAAATAACAAACCGTGTTGAAAAGGGTTAACCCTCTCACCTGTCTCTCTCTTTCTCTCTTTCTTTCTTTATCTCTCTCTCTTTCTTTCTTTCTTTCTTTTGGTGAGCCCGACGCAGCCCGCAACGTTCACGCCGAACACGCACGCTTAGGACGCGTTTCCAAAAAAAAAAATGTCAAGTGTCAGCGAGTTAAAGTGGTTTTAATTCAGCTCTCATTACTGGAGACGGAAGCCTGCAATTACTCTGCTTCGCTGCTGAAAAAAACAAAAAACGCACAAAAAAATCCGCCCCCCCCCCCACGCCAACCAACGTGCTTATTATGTTATTTCCCCGGTGAGATGGCGCGGTTGGGTTTTGCACGGAGCTGGCATTAAAAAAAAGTGTCCCACCCGATGTGGAACACCAGGAACTGTATAGATTCCATACCGCTCCGACATTATCGCGCCTCTCAGTGAGTCCTCCTCGAGTCCTCCTCCCCCCCTGCTGGGAGTTCAGTGATTAAATTGATGCGTGCCAGTGATGTTCTGTTAATTACTTTGTAAAAGAGAAACAAGCGTCTGACTGGTACAAGTATCACTCTTTCTCTCTCTCTCTTTCTTGCTTTTTTCCTGGCTCTGCGCGGCTTTTTGGGCTTGTGACCCTCACTGACTCCACTGCAAGTGCGCAGGTGGCATTTAAAACAACTCTAGGGATATTTTGTATGTGACATTTTCCAAGAAAAAAAAAAAAATATATATATACAATAAAATCATATTCCTCGTGTATATATGTTCCTCGTGTAGTGATCGAGGTGTAGAGACTGAAACGACACTAGAGATCTTTAGATGTATAAAGTTGAAAACCAGCCAGAAGCCATTAAAAAAAAAAAAAAAAAAAAAAGAGCTCAAAGTAAGAAGAGCTAGCAGCAAAAAATAGTACAAACACAAGAGGTGCCCTTTGGGAACACTCGGAAAACTACTCGAAACTGTTTAATTAACAGACTTGCGGCTTCCACCGGCGCTCCATCTGCAGTCACAGAATAAGACTTTTGTTGTTGTCACTTACCCCGGTGGGAATATATTGTAACTCAACAGGCTTTCTCCGCTGACCCGCTGCGTTAGTTCTTAGTAGATTCAGACGGTTTGGAGTTCTTTGACTCGCTCTGTCAGACGGAGATGGCTCTCAGAAGTGACAGTGTGTGTAGTGATACATGGTTTGACTTTCGCTGTGTGGGCAATGGAAAATCTCTGGCGGAAAATTCCAGCAATCAACAGAAACCATCATCATTTCTAAACAAATGGGGTTACAGTGATGTTTCCTCTGGTTTCGTGTAGCGGTGATCTTGTTTGAGTGCCAAAGTCAGAACAACAGCCCTCACACAATGGATGGGAGAGTTTTATTCGGTATGAAACAATCGCTGATAAAGGCCAGTTTGCACCTGTGACACACAGATGGGCTTGGAGAGCTGTCTTCCCTGCACGGGCACTGTTTTTGTAGGGCGAGCGAATTAGGATCATCCTCCATGTGGATAATCGCAAGAATACGCTAATATCCGCATACCTCATGACTCCTGGGAACAAAGCCGTGAGATTTTAAGTGAAATAAAGTGCTCTCGCAAGGGGGAAAGTGACAACCGACCGCTGCCACTGAGGCAAAAGTGTTCAATCAAAGAGCGTTTGTTTGAATTGTTGAAATCTCCGTCTGCTTGAGGGAGCGGCAATGGGGGAGCTGTCTCCACGAGGGGAGGTTTAATATGCTGTCGTCACACGTGTGACACTAACTAGCCTCACTGGCAGCAGCGGGGATCACTTGGAGTCCCATCGGCACGGTGTTCCCAGGTCACGATCCCCTCCTCTAATGTATGTCAGGCTGGCTGTGGCATTAAAGACACCTCTGATTTGTAACCTAGGAACTGTATCTACAGATCACACCTGCCTGCTGCTAATCATCTCCGACAGCCCTGATTGGCCAATTTTCAAACTTTTGCCCAGGTCACTTTCTGACACAGCCTGCAGGCAAAAGGTTAATCATTACATTAAAGTCAACGGTTCGCTCTGTTTGCTGCTGAATTTTTTGGTGGATTTGTTGGCTTCTGGTTCTGGCTCGACACTATTCTGTTGGGACGATGTTATTGGAAAAGAGTCAAAATAATTTGAATAAAACCGAGCTTCTGCTAGGATGATTGCAACTTGACAACTATGTTGAGATTTAGCAAAATTATTATTGTCTGGCTGCGTCAGAACTCCAAAAAGTAATTTACAGCTTTAGAAAACCTTTGTCCGAATTAACTGTGTTGATATGAGTCAAACACAAGCCTAATTGGATAAAAAAGAGCATGTGTTTGGGGTTTTTTTTTTTTTTTTGCTTTGCAGGATGTTTGTTTGCAAACCTGATTGTGTGCTACTGACTCACTCTGGTGGCATTGCGCTGACACAAGCCTTGTTTGAGTAATTAGCAAGTTTATGAGACTTCCAGGGAACACGTGTGCTATATTCATGCTTCCAGTCTTTGGAACACGGCTCATTTGGAGCCACTGCTTGTTTTACTCATAATGGTTGATGTAGGCATGTGCCTCTGGACGTACTTTCTCTTTCACCTGATTCAAAGCGCTGACAATTACTTTGATCATCAGTCGTCCATCAGTGAATCACTTCCATTCCAGTGACAGTGTTGTCCGTGGTCAACAAGAACAACTTGTGGGGAGTAAATCAGTATTTTTCACAGATTTGGCAGCCGACTACTGTCATCCACCGCTGCTTAAATAACATGAGTCACTCATTCTGCGCTGTAAAAACAGGAAAAAGATGAAAAAAGGCAAAGAAGAGCCATCAATAAAATGAGCAGAGACTGTACTTTAATGCAGATTGAGACGGTAAAGAGATACCATGAACATGTCCACTTCAATACTTTCAGTACTCACTTGAGTGTGTGTCTTATATTACTGTGGCACTCCTCCGCAGCCAAGGAGGACCTACACAGAACAATACCATTACAGCTTTGTGCTTTCATGGTAACATAGAATTGTGCCATGTTATAATACCGTCTGCTGCTTTACAAGCTGCATGGTACATATTTGCACTTATGCGTCGTAAAAAAACCACTGAAAGCATAAAGATGCACCTTGTTTTGTGTAGCATGTACAACTGTAATTGCACAACTTGTTTGTCAGGTGCTTTTAGTTTGCGCCGCGAAATGGGGACACAATGTCTGCTCCACTGTTTGAATACCTTAATCAAACAGTGCTGAATGGCACTGCTGCTGCAGCTGCACCCGAGGTTCTGCCTACAGTATAGCAATAGTACGGAGTACAGAGAGAGAGCAAGGCCCTTGTTTATACATCCATGCCCCACCCAGCTCATATATCCTCCCAACAACTGATATCTGCTGAGATAGGGCATGACTGAAGAGCTGGCTTTGTTAGTTGGTGGTCTCCTCTGCTTCAGATAAGCTGGGGAATTTTGTGCTCCATTTGAATGCCTTATCTTAGTTTTCTTTTTTATTACAGGACTGCCTTGTCGTGCAAAGGCTCGATTGCCTTGCATTAACATATTCAGTCAAATGACCTTCCTCGAATAAAACAAGCTTGTGAATAAACACATTTATTGGTAGTTTTGGCTAAAATTGTAATAAAAATGTCCGACAAATAAACCAGTGCCTGGTAATATGTTCATGTAGTGTGGCGCTGTCACTATTAACTAGTGTGACAGAAAGGCAGAAAGGGGGAATCAAAGGATGAGCGAGAGTCAAATGGGTTAAAGTAATCAGTGGCCCAGTATGGGGACAGCACGTTTGCTTGTGTGTGTGTCTGCGCATGCTAACTCTGGGCCATTCAGGCATTTTGCTGACTATGGAATCACAATCACAATTGCTTTCATAGCCTTGTGCAGAGGAGGGCCATGCATACCACAGTAAGGGCCAGTGACACACAGCAAGCAGGGGCACAAACAGCCACTAAATCATATTATCCCTGCCCCAACACGCCAGTCAGATTGTTTAATAGGGATTTCAACCATTTGAAATCATTTCAATAAAACTGGATTTGGAATTGGCTCTGACATTGACTGAGTCTCAGAGGCAGCATATGGCATAGAGATATGTGGCCTTGTAGTTTTTCTTTTTTTTTTGTTTTCTTCTTTAGCTTTGGTGACTGTGGCCTTTTCAGACAAGGTCTGTACAGTTGTTTTTTTCTTTTTTTGCGGGGAGGGATTGACTGCTGTGGGGAATTTGTGTCATTAATTATAATATTGATACACAGACATAAATATTAATGCAAGAACATAACATATGTTTTGCTGTAATACTACATACAAGATCATTCTTGGATTTTTCACCATTTAAATTCTCCTGGTGTCTGTCTTTGGCCTCTACATGTTTGTGTTTGATGTAGGTTATGAGTGTGAAATTATGAAAATGTCTGTTGTGTGTGTATGTGCGGGGCAGTGATGGGGGCGGGGTAATTATCGGCCCTGGAGATGTTAAGTTATTGGCTCGTTGGTGGGAAGCAGTGCGTCTCCCTCAGCGTCTGTTACCGTAATTAAGACCAGTCGCCTCGTTGCAGCGTGCTTACATTAGTCAGCCTGGGCCTTCCCATGGGGCAGTGCGATGACATTCTCATTCTTACTGCAGAAGAAGAAAGAAAAAGAGCGAGCACCTGCTGCAGAGTATGCCCCCGGGTGTTTAGTTAAATGTTGATTATGTTTGTTAATGGCTACAAACACTCAGGAGGAACAGTGCCTGACAGTGTGGAGAAATTGATTTGTAAATGATCTCTCTATCTATCTGCTTTACTGAAGCATTGAGCTGTCCTGTTTTCAACATTCTACCTTGACACCTGCATTAAACAGATTTGTTTGACAACAAATGAAATACACCCCATAGGGTGGTTGGAGAAGCTACAACATACACTATACCACAGATGGTGTACATTGATATAGTACTTTTGATCATATACCTTGACATCAATTGTGCAATAGTTTTGTAGGGATGGTCACTTACCAACCTGCACTTTTAAAGACCTAAATATTTACAAAATTAGATTTATTAGTATATGTAAATAATAATAAGTAGTGTGGTTTTAATGATTAAAATGGATGAAGGCAAATATTAAAACAAGTAGAGCGCTCTTTCAGGTTAAGTTAAGCAAATGACATCATTTTACTGTAACGCGGCCTTTAGACCCAGATAAAGAGAACTTATAAAACACTTATACCATATCACAATATAACAAATCCAGAATGTCAGATAATATATGTCTTGTATCTCAGTAATGATAGATGTGATCATAAGTGATACAAATATGATGATCAATGATTTGACATAAACCATTATAGTATCTTTATTTTATAGTAAATGGAGAATACTTGATCGAGCTGCAGCGATTGATCGATTAGTCCATCAGAAAAAAAATTAATCATCGACCATTTTACTAACCAAATTATCGTTTCAGTCACGTTTTCAAAAAAATTTTCATAAACATTTATTGATTCCAGCTTCTTAAATGTCAGGATTAGCCGCTTTTTTATCATTTCTGGCAGTAAATTAAGAGTTAAATTTGGTTTGAGTAAAGAAGCAATCTGAACATGTCACTTTAAAAAAAAAAAATGATGATGAGCATTTTTTACTTTGTTGTTTTTTTGTCATTTTATATAAATAAATGAATCATCGGTTAATTGTGAAAACATTCACTAATTGTAGCTCTAATATTGGAGTTTTGACTGGTTGTTAAAGATCAATGATGACAATAACAGCAATTTTATTTATACTGCATTTCTCATCTCCTGTGTAAGAATGTGGTGTATGCATTTATGTAAGGTTTACAGTATGTTCTGCCTATGGCGGACTTTGTACATATGCATGTATGTATATGGACAGTATGCCTGTGTGCGTGCATTGTGCTGTATGCACAGTGCTGTATATGTCTGAATAGGCATTTAAGAGGCTGGAAGCTGGGCAAGCATTCCCAGTTGTCTCAGCTTCCTGAGGTATGTCCTGTGCAAACACCAATTGGCCATGGTAGAAGCTCCTTGCAAGGGATTTAAGGCCCTTTCCCTCCCTTGTTTTCACTGAATAACCTTCACAAATATTATCGGCCTGGTGTCAGTGCCGTGTCTGCACTGTGGCCTGATGAGACAGAATATCTATATGAAAGTTCAATTAATGGTCCATGCAACACAGTGATCCAAGTGTGTTGATGCCTCAATTGCACAGATCAATCTCAATCTTTTGGGAGAAAAATCCTGATAGGAATCATAAGAGGTTTATTTAGGTCACCATTCAGTGCCTGATGTTTGACTTCGAACTTGAGCACTTGTGTCTTCCATTAGTTCACTGACATGCATTGATTTGGACTGAGAGAGGTTTCTACTTGAGGAAGACAGGGCTGATAAATCCATATGATACTGAATTTGCTCTCGTTCCTCTTTCCCCAACCGCTCCTTCCTCACCCTGTCCATTGTCTGTCAGGAGCATATGTTTATTATGTGTAACATATTTAGCAGGCAGATGTAATTACCTGTTATGTTCATCTGTAATCGTCTGTGTCCAACTCAGTCAGCAGTGACTGTGGGAGCCCACAGAGCCGCCGAGGTAATCAAGCTGCAGCTCATTCTTCCTCTTTGAGAACTAAGGACGAGCTCCATGATAGTTATAATGGACAGAGAAAGAGACTTGGTAATAGTAGAGTGGTTGTAGTTGTTCCGTGGTATTATATCTGGTTTAAGAGATGAATATTTCCTAAAACATCGAGAAATGGACAAGATGCTTTAAAGTTATAACAGAGTGGAGATAGTGAACGTAAAAAAAAAAAAAATAAGAGTGAGAGAGGTTAAAGGAGACTTGTGGGTTGAGAAGCGGGAGGGAAAATGAGCGAAAGAGGCTCTCTCTTTGTGCCATCGACCTATTTATGTGCAAACTGGCCGTGAGCCACGTCGATGAGTGATGTCGCTTAGAAAAACAAACAGAGGACAACTAAGCAGGATTTTGGAAATTATGACATATGGGCAGTGGTGTTATGCTGTCGAGGACTTTCTCTTAACTAGGCCTCAATAACCTCATAGCTGCAAGGAAGGGTTGTTAAGACACAGGGAAGGGAAACATGACCAGCTCTTTTTATAGAATTGTTAATAACATAGTAGAGGAGCAGTGAAAACCATAGCCTAAAGCAGCACTTACTTGCACGACCCACGAGAACCGAGCAAATGTATAAAAGTATACAGTATGTGTACGTGTACATACATGCTTTTTGTATGTGTCTCTGGCACAGTAACAACAAGTATCAGGCCTGAGTATATTTATTTTTTTAATATGGGATACTTTAATATTAGATTTTTCTTTTTAAACTCCACTACACTCCACATAAGAGGAAGGATTTGTACTTTTTGCTGCATTTTTATTTGATAAACTAGTGGTTTTGAATTTTGGGGTTTCTCCTTCTACTGAAACAGTTGCTTGTATCTAATTCTAATTCACTCTAAGATGTAAGTACAATCCTCGAATATTTTACAAAAAAATAGAATTAAAGTCAAGTTTATAAAATTCAAAAAGTAACTTCAATCTTGTGTCCCTTCATTTTCTGATTTGGGGTAGTGAAAACAACAACAGGTACAGTTAGTTCAGTTAATTAGCAAAGGCATCAGGATATCATTGCCAGGAGCAAATGTTTTGTAGCAGCAGG
>KV751326.1:1510961-1534921 GCA_001698575.1 Mola mola
AGAGGGTCATGTTTTATTAAGCCCGATAATGCAGCCTAATCTGTGGTTTGGGTTACAAGGTGCTTTGTGGGTAATTAGAGATCATGTCGTATTCCTGGCCTGCTGAAACATTGCATTCCGCCCTAATCCCCTCCTGTCCTCCCTTCACCCGCCACCTCCCTTCTTCACTTTTCATTCTCGCCTTTGCAAAAAAAATTTTAAAAACCCTTCAAGCCTCCACAAGAGCCAACTTCCTGTCAGGAATATGGACAAATCAACAAACATGGCAGCCATGTTTCAAGTAGCGGTCATCACAATGTCTGTGCCATGCTGCAAGACACTTGTTAATGTGCTTCTGTGCTTAGAATTCAATAAGAGGAAGTCAACAGTGGAGCACTTTGTGGTTTGTTTTGTGGAACTTGTTAGATGAATGACTAATGCCTCCTGGCAAGTGCCCCAGGTTTACTATTACCAAAACAATGGCACTCGATACAGAGCACCGTAGCCTCGGTTTTCACACAGGCAGAAGCTCGGGCTGCTGTTTTTCTTTTGAACCCAAAATGCTGACTGCCCATTCATGCGACAGCCCGCAAACGCAGAAACGCGCACAAAGGAAATTCTCAACTGACATCGGGACTTGTTGAAATAACAACAACAACAAAAAAAGATATTATATCTATTATTATATTGTCCACAATTTTTCCCTTTCTTAGATTATCTAGATTGGGCGGTGGCCGCATGTGAAACAGCAACCGTGTTTACATGTGCACAGCTACTGGCTTTAATGGGATTATGACAATAACACCATTTAACAGTCAGGTGGAAAATAATGTGCAGAAGCATCGAATGCCTCCCACCATAAACTCAAGAAACTATGTTCAGTGCAATGTCTATAAAGCAGAGGTTAAAACTGTAACCCACTGAGATGAATGCATGCAGTGTTTCCCCTAAATTTTTTTTTCTCAGATCTAGCGGTTTGAACTGAAAATCCCCTTTACATAAAGGAAGCCAAGAAAGCAGCAATAAAACCAAAACTATAGAAACAGTCTGTAGTTATTTCCTCCTATAAATCTGTGTGTGAACGCATAAACATCCTACAGTAGGTGCTCCATGAATGATAAGCATCAGCGAACTGAATTTATGATGGTACATAACAGTATTGTCACACACACAACAGCCACAAATACTAAACAGCACATCTGTAATGTGTGGTTATCCACATTCACAATGAAGTCATTAACCTCCTCAACCCCTTCAGAGCCACTGGAGAAGGTGTTGTTTACTGATCATTTTATTCAGACATGTCGGAGATAGAGGCACAATATTTCGCAAGGCTATCCTTTCATATTGCTGCCATTTTGGAAGCAAGCTTTCAAACAGCTCATATACCGTCTGGTGTTGCATTTGCATAAAAATGTATCAAAATGCAAAACCGAGCTACATTCAAAGTGCTCAAGTAGCTTGGTGATTACTGGCAGAGCTAAAAGGCTTTTAAGAGTTGAGGCAGCTAATAGCCACTGGCTCTTCATGTCAATCTGCACGTAGGTGTCTTTTTATGGGTATGAGTGGGGACAAAAGCAAGAGGGCTGGAGAACAAGTCATTAGCAGATACATTTGTATCAGTTTGAGGTCTGGGGAATTTTGAGACGTTTTTCTTGATTTGATTAGCTCCACTGGGGGTCGTTCGTCACAAAACACAATGCTCACTTTCATTTTCTCGAAAAGTTCGACAAAACTGTGGAGCTAGAAATATGATGTGATACATTGTTATTGTCTGAAAAATCATTATTTTAAAGGGTGCAGTATAAAAATAATTCTTGTTTAGCTTTTAGTGTCATGACTGCATTCATAAAGACAAAAAGACTGCTTGTCTGCCGATTTACAGTCGGCCTTTGGTGCCCAGTTACAGCTGCACTACTTTCAAACTAATTTTGAACTCTGCAGGACCAGTCACTCTCCATCTTTCACACACACACACACACACACACACACACACACACACACGCACACACACACACTTTGATTCTGCTCACTTTTGGAAACATTTGGAAACCCTGGACCTTGTTTTTAGACTTATCCCTAATTCAACCAAAAAATCAGCTGTTTCTCGGCTGGGGCCGTTCCCCCCTTTTGGACAAGCAGTTCTCAATTAA
This sequence comes from Mola mola, assembly GCA_001698575.1. Taxonomy (NCBI): domain Eukaryota; kingdom Metazoa; phylum Chordata; class Actinopteri; order Tetraodontiformes; family Molidae; genus Mola; species Mola mola. The sequence goes on from KV751326.1 coordinate 1,513,094, forward strand.
CTGGTCTTTGGTCTGAAATTTGTCCCTGAAAGTAGCTTTTATCAGAAACACATGCATACAGATTTACAGGGTCATATACACTCGCTTGCTTTTACACCTCTGAATCCCCCTACAGCCATCTAGCCACACACACACACACACACACACACTTGCCATACACCTTCAAGGCATTTCATTTCCTCTCCTCCTATGACAACATCTCAGTATAATGGGACATGGTGTCACGTGACAAGAGCAAGAACATGGAGTGATCAAATCACTCTCTGTCTCTCTCTCTCTCTAGCTCCAAGGGCAGAACGGTCAATCATTACATAAACTAGCGTTGGTTCAATTACAGAAAAATGTGCTTTGTGTCCTTGTCATTCGAGAGTGGTGGCGATAGAAAATAAGTTGGCCATCGGTGTTCCTTTTGTATTTTGATGAAATGCCTTCATTTCTGTGTTCACCCTGTCCATGAAAGATACGTCATTTGGGTCTCACTGTTGAATTGATGTGTTGCTACAATCACCTGTGTTGTGAGCGTGCACGACTACATGGGGCTGCACTATATAGGAGCAACCCAACCAGACCAGTGCAGATGGCTGACATTTGGAATTTTTGCACGAATGCCATTCTTATTATATGTGAATAGTCTTCTATCTGTAGGAAGAGACCAACTTGAACTTACCAAATAATAAAAAAAAAAGTTGCCTAAAAAAGGAAACAATGCTCTAAATGTCAGGAGAACTGAACTCCCAAACGCTGGGCTTTTAGGCTCTGTATTATTAGTTTGAAATGGCCAGGAAGACTTTGATTGTTTAAACAGCAAATTAGGGTTAGAATTAACAGTTAAACCAGGCATCCACCTCACAGTTGCCACAAACATTTCTGCCTTTGTGGTGTAGATTGTCTTCTAATGTTTGCAGCAGTTAATTCTCCGTGCATTGAACTTTACTATAAGTGACCCTTAATGCAGGTATTCACCGTCTCCTCCAGCACAGTACATTTACACAGTCTTCAGACGAGCCTGTAATTAAGTCATGACTGAGCCGTGAGCTGAGACCAATTTGCCACTAATTGTCCCAAGTTTTAATTTCTAATGCTATAATGGCCAGAGGGAATGGCACCTAATGAGATGCAGTTCCGAGACAGTCTGTGTTTGTGTACACACTCTTCTATCTGTTTACTGTGAATAACGAAACAAAAGTGAGTACAGCAAAGATGTTGCTTTTGATTTCATTATCTGTTGTCTACAACAGAACCAGTTCTCAGGATGTTTCTCTGCCTGTCAAAATGGGAATGTGCACATAATAAATGGTAAGGGTGCTTTCAAATCAGTGACCGAATGAAGTGCTCATTGATAGCAGAGTCAGAATATGACTTTGAGCTATATCAACTCTGTTGTATACAAACTGAGGAGCACCCCTTCCTAATAAATGTGTAGGAACGTAAGAGACCGTTCCAAAAGTGAGAAGTGCTTTTACCCTTGGCGCTCAAGTTATTGCTCAGAAAGCGTGGCTGTAGACTGGAACGAGAAAGGTTGTTTACATAGCCTTGGGAGTGTTTGTGACATGATTAAGATTCCAGGCATTTCAACATTCAAATAAATCAGTTCAGACATCTGAGGACACGTAAACCTCCAAAAGATGAAATGGGCCAGATGTATTTAAAATCAGACAGTCGGGTACTCTAATGTCTTAGGCCTGAGCAATTTTGTTTTCAATTATTACGGGCAAAGGAAGTGGGAGTCAAAGTTCACAGAGCGTATGTGGTTCATTGTATCAACAATGGGGATATTTATCTTTATTGAGAAGGACTGCGTTATACCCACGTTAGTATTTGTTACATTTTGCCTATTGTTCCTTTTTTGTCTGTGGTATTAATGACGCACGCAGACATGCACAGAAGTCAACTTGTCCTACAAGGCGTTACAAAAGCAACAACTTTGGACCCGAAAAGATAAAGAAATCAAAACTATCCAGATGCAGCAGAAGACTCATGACTTCATGAATGTTTTCAAACACTTTTGGTGACTTGACTGTAATTTTTCTACCTTATCGCTTGGAGTGGAGTTTGCTTTTGCAACCGGCTCAAGGCCCTTCCTCTTATTGTTTCAATATGTCAGAGCATTGTTTGAATGAGGTCACCCATTACCGATCTGGCCTGGGGCCAGCTTGACTTCAGCTGATTTAATTGAATCTACGACATGAGTCAAATTCAAACAAGCACAGACTGCTCTACCATGACAGCCTCATTACTCCACATTAAGAACTCATTTGAAAATGCATTGTGACTTTGGGCCTGACAAATGGTGAAAAGGGATGAAATCAAATAAGTGACTACTTTTGGCAAGACTCCTCTTGAAGCTGAGAATACTACAGTACTGTACATATATTATAGGGAAGGAGAGAAAAATAGATTTTTGCCCTTTTGTATAAGTTAATGTGAATGCTTTCTGGGTTAAAGTATTCCCATGTTTGCCGTCTGCCGTAATGGAGTGACATTCAATGCCATTTTCCCTCTTAAATGGAATTTTTGTCAAAGCGATGTGCGTTCAACCTGCCTTGTCACTCGAGCCACAGACAGTGCAGAGGGAGGAGAAAATATGCGAATTGAAACATTTCACTGCAGATTTTACTGTGAGCGGACCAAATAATGACGTCTTTATTACGTCTGTGGCACAACAAACAGAGAAACCTTTCTTGTGACATACCACGAGATGCACTATCAGGCAGTAAAATGACATACATGATGTCTATCTAGCTGCGTTTCAGCATTTCATCAGCTCCAACCTCGACTAAATCTCTCAATTGAGCACGCATTCTTTTAGAACCGCTGGCAGCTCGGCCACAGCACAGCCGCTCTGAATATGCCAGGGCCTCGCTCCACAATAGGGAAGGAAATGTTGAGGCTGCAGGGCTGTGGAGTGGAGATACGGCAGTGTTTGCTTAGGGCTAGGTATCGGGCACAAAAACAAACATGGCCGCCCTTAATGAGCCTGTTTGCCTGCCAAAGGTAAAGACAGCTGTTGTCCCTCACCACAATGGAACAGAGCAGCACTCTGCGTCCCCATAGTAACTCTCACCTTGTGTGTACTCAACAGGGAACTTATTAAGTCCTCTTTACGGAAAAATAGTGAGTAAAATCCAAATTGTGAGTCCATACAACACTTTCATAAGGTCTGACTGTGAAGTGAAAAGGGTTTATTAAATCTTGTCTTCAGCGCGCTTAAAGTGACATTGGCTCGTGGGAGTGTGAAATGGCTGTGCACTGACGAGATACATCTGACTTACTCATACTGTTAGCAAGTGAGAGTTGAGAAACTGTAGCTTTCTCTCTTTGATAAAGCAGAGCACATGTTATCCGAGCATTTGAGAGACTGCACTTACTTGCTTTTTCTGCATTTCTGGAGTAAATCTCTCTGAAATGTCTTGTAGTAAGGAAGAAGTGGCTTCTCAAAAGGACACTAATGCACAGGGATATAGGCAAAGTGTTTGTGTGGGCGGGGGGCAACCGGAATGTGGAAAAGCACTTTTCTCCATTATGAGAAAATGAATACATTCTTGCTGTACCTGTCCAACTGAATCAGCGCCGCCAGCTTGCGGCACTCCACGGCTAATTTTGGAGTTAAGAATATGAATGAGCTGATTGCACGAGCATTTAAGTTGAGAGAAGAGCAGCCAGTAAGAAACTGTGAACATTCAAGGTCCAACTTTCTGTTGCATCAGGGTGACTTCTGGTGGGACAGGTCCCTCCCAGCCCCCACCGCCTTCCTGACATTGTTTACAGTTTCTAGCTATTGAGTGGATGATTTTTTTTCCCCATCATACTGTCCTCTGACAAAAGGACTTACAATGTCACAGATGAATATTTTATATAGATAATGATTTAGTTTTTTAGTCAACTTTGATTACATAGAAAATTAACAGAGAAATATCTCACGCTATTGTAATTAAGAGGAAAAGCAAACAGAGCAAACTTGAACAACAGGCAAATAATGATGAAGGATTGATAAAATGATGCTAATGTAACTAGTAGTTCTGTGTGTGGTTATATTATTCATTTCATTTATCGAGACATTTACTACTGATGAAAGAAATGATGTATTCTTATTTGTTTAATTTTGAGTTTTAAAGATTGCTAAACCTTTGTTATATAGTTTATTTTGTTTTGTACTTACATCGTTCCAACTGTTTTCCACAAAAATGTTGCATTTTATTTAAATTAATGGTGTGTTTCCTTTGGTCGCCTGTTGCTAAAACTCTCAGAACAAGCAGGAGGTCTGTAAACATGTCTGAATGTAACATGAATAAAACTTTAATACATTATGTGAACATTTCTACTTGACTCACATCAGGGAGACTTTCATCTGCAATGGTGGTTATTCAAGGACAACAATTCCCATGATGCCTAGCGTTACAACAGTCTGCTAATTTATGCTCGAGATTCAAAAATTACACTAATATTTCAAATAAGATTATTTCATTACTTTAGGTACTATGAGACAAAATAGTAGAATTTTAAAGTAATGTGTTTTATTGGTACTTGTTTTATAATTTTTTTTTTATTTTTAAATTCTACTAGAAATTTCTGTAAATAGAAAAGGGCTACACATCAGATCAGTTAATTAACCAGCCAACCCAATGGATACATCGACGCGGTAGATGTGAATATATGTATAATTAACTTGTACCTGACCTTTTGATTTTTGCCAGTAAATAGGGTAATTAAACATAAATACAAATATACACAGTTTATATATATGTATAAACAGTACATAGTTTTACTGTTTAAACATTTTATCTTGATATCTTTACCGTTTATCGTTTTCTACGTTTGGATGCTTTCTCCAACACTGATCTCAGATAAGCTCACTTAGTTAACATTTTAAACTGGAGATATATATGTGTATTTATAATGTTATTACAGTTGTCTATACAACTTTGTTATTCACAGTTCGTTTTTATTCATCCCTTTCAGTGCAGCAAGTAGTTAGCATTCACGTTTTATTGTTGCTATCAACTTCTGCCACTTTTTCTTTAATTCCAGTTGCTGACTTTGGCACATTTTGCAGCACGGGCTTGTAAAGCACATTTTTCTCTACTTTGGCACAAATGGAAGGACACATCAAAGAGACACTCATGTTCACTTCAGTTTCCTCTTCTTCTCCGCAGTCCAAGCGAACAGAGACTTCACACTCTTGTACCTCCCTGGAGTCCCCTCTGTGTTTGCTGTCTGCCCAGTTTTCTGCCTCCCTTTTGACCTCCTAGTTGTTTAGTCCTCAAACTACAGAGAACCAAACACTTCTGATAATATTAAACATGTTTGATGTTATTGGAACAGAGAAAAAGACTGACTTTAGAGAGTTCGGACTCGGGTTTTACACCAGCAGCCAGCCCAGCTCACTCAGAATCTTTTAATTCTCTCCATGCCTGGGTGTAAAGTGCTCAACAAAAATAGTGTAGGTTTTAAATTATGATTACATTAATAAGTTTATGGACGTCTCATTCATACAAAAAATGCGTGAAAAACATTACAAACCTCAAGTTGCATTTCTATTCACTGAAAGAAATTCCACATAACTAAAAAAATGCCCCTGATCGCATGCTTGAAGCCACTGGTCCTGCATGGCTACTAGTGACATGAATCAATGGCATTTTCTGTCCTACATCTTAGTAACGTGCCGTAACACACACACACATTGCATGTGACTGCTCCTCTTTGGCAATGCTGCTGAGACAGCGTTCTGGTGGTACAATTGCAGCTATGCAGGAAGGCATTATATAGGAAACCTTCTTTGGCAATGTATGACCCTGCAGTAGATTACAATAGAGCTAATTACATGATGACGATGAGCACACAGTCCAGGAACAGGTAGTTTTTTTTGTGGCTTAGAGGAAGTCTGGTGTATTCACACCTGGCTGGGCGGAGCTTAGGAGCTACTTCCACCTGAAGTGTTTCAGTTGGTCAACTGAACCAGTGCAATATGCTCAGCTTAGCTTTTGCCCAAATGTAGACAAGTTGTGCAAGCAAGCAAAAGAGCTCGCCGAGCTTCTGTAGTCGGAAAAGTGATATTGATCAATGAAGTTTTACAATGGAAGAGCTGCTTGAATTTCTCTAATTTAGATTTACTACTCACGAAATCACTTTTAAGGCTGTTCCTTTGCACCCATTAATTGAGGTTTTACATGTCAGCATAACCTAAATCAATTTCTACTGTAATAAATAAGCCTTTATTATGATTAGTGTGCCTCTTTTGCGGCTATCCCTGCAGGTTTACATTACATCTGCTGTTTTTCATTATGCCTTTGTCAGTGACATCTGACTTGCTGCTCGTCTCCCTGCCTAGCAGATTCCCTATTTATTTGTTGTGGCGTCTTTCAATTAAAACAGCAGGGCCAGGCTCTTCTGAGACTTCATTTTCTAGCCAGAGATGGAGCAGAGGAAATGGCTGAGCACATCAGACGCATTTGTCTTCTCTGCTTAGTTACCTTGCAGTGGGAAGATGGTGATACCCATTTCCTCCATCTAATGTGTTTGCTTTAACAGCCGATGCCAAGTGTCAACATGCAGCTTCTCGACAGTCATTTTTCATTTGGGGCAAGTAGCCAAGTTGACTGAGCCAGCGCGGGCCCCTGTTTTTTATTTGTATCAGTTATTGGTGTTTTTTTAAGGCGGCTAACTTTGAACACGTTTAAGGTGAAAAGTGCACCCGTCTGAGATTATTATTTAATAGCCTTGGGTGCTTGTTGATTGGGAATAAAAAGCCAATTATCATAATAGGATATAGAACATAATGACAGAATTAAATGAGTGTGACAGACGCACAATAGGCCTGCTCTGTCATCGCCTTAGCCCAGCTCGCTTATTAGAATTAATCTGGCCTGATTAAAAATGCAAATGGCTCAAAGTCATTGATGGAGTTTACATGTTTTTATAACATTTAGCTGATTTAATTACACGGAAAATGAAATGGTGGGATGTGCGATTGATTTTTTTTTTTTTTTTTTTTTTTTTTTTTTTTTCTTTCTTGTCTTCGCCCTCCTGTCGGTTGCTACACAGAGATGAATATACTCTCATGCCAAGAAGACAAGGTAATGAGATTAGTGCCTTTTCTCTCTCCCTCTTTCTTTTTCCATCCCTACCTTTCAGAAGCTGATGGTTTGGTTTATGGAAGCAAGAAGAGCTCTTTTATTGTTATCGGTGAAAACATTTTGTCTTGGTCTCAGAAGCACCTACTCTTTCGCGTGGGCTGAGAGCTGAACAAAATTTAAAGAGTTTCCTCCTACCATATATCATTTCAGAGGACTATATGATTTTAGCCAGGGGAAACATACGCTTATTGTTCTTGGCATTGTTGGTCATACTCAAACAGCCATGTAAAGGACGAATCAGAGGTTTGATTGTTTTTGTGTGCATGACATGCTTTGACATTGTTTTGTTTGAATAGAGGAAAAGTGTTGCTGCCATAACAGAAGTCCTCAGTATTTTTTGCCCATAAATAAAACAGAATTATTATTGAGCCTCAATCTCGGGATTGACATCTAAAAAATGTCCCTTAGATCAGCTTTTTATGCATCATACAGCCTGTCGCGCACGTTGACCTGTGTGAGTGAGACCAACTGGTTCCCGTTTTCAGTCTTGCGTCCAGTAAAGATTTCAGATTATATTCACACTGTGAGCATGTTGTAATTTTTAAGTGCGAATTGATAGTTTTACTTTTTGAAACATGGCTTGGCATTGTCGTACCTTTTAACTGCGGTTGTAAAAACCTGCAAGCATGTGGTGGACATCCTGTGGGGGAAGAAATTGATTTTGCTGGCTGCTGATTTTGTTTGTTCTAGACCGACAGCCGACATGCTTTGTTTTTACAGTTTATTTCAAAATGAAAATTAACAAGTGTTATGGCTGTGATGAATAGTTGTTTTTTTTTTTCTCGAGCCAGTATTATGGATTTTTTTCCCCATATCAGAAAAAGCATACAATGTACCAAAAACACATTTAGAAGTAATAGATCTGATTCGTGTGAATGGGCCTGATGTTCCCTTTCGATCTTGATGTGTTGTGACTTTGCCTCTGTTGGACTGTCTTCCACCCACAATGTCTTACATCATCATCATCAGCAGCAATGCATTAATTCAATGTATAACACTGTCAAGCCTCAAATGACCTTGAGGCATTGAATGTGCCATGAAGAATGGACAACAACTGCTAAACAAAGCTTTTCCATTTAAACAACATTTATTTGTGCGGCAGAAAAAAAGGCATACAAAGCTAAAACTTTGTGTTGACAGGCCAGGATCAATGCCAACTGTGCCTCTGTGCATCAGCTCAATGTGTTGAAATGGAAAGTATGCTATCGATCTGTGTGCATTACTGCTGTACTGTAACATAAGCAATGAGTGGCAGAACAAAAGAGGCACTGTGCGTCACGCTGGAGGAGAGGTGCAGCACAAAGAGGACAGTTAACTTTGTGCAGTCTATTGGCATTTCATTGTTTATCATTTCAAGCCCAAATGTATATTTTTCTTTCATAAAAGAATTCAGTGCGCTCACGTACATCTGGAACTAATTTCAGATCGTTTGAAATACATAGGCCTAATATAGTGCTTTGCCCTGCAGAGAGAAAGGTTATTAAAGTACGCTGTAGAAAAAAAGATACAGCTTGACATTAAAAAGACTATTGTAGGATAAGTTAGGCCACAAAGTTACATCAAAGGAATAAAGTTGCTCCTTTATATCTCCACAAAACGCCCTCACACCTTCATTGTCTGATTAGGCTGGAAAGCATACATCCTGCGCTGATGTATCTCCACCTCTCATACTTCCCCTCTAAGGACAAAACAAAATTACTCCATTGTGCCCCACAGTACAGTATATCACATTCTTCACTTTTCTGCCAGAGAAAAGATGCAGTGTCGTGTCGAGGCATATGGCATCACGATACATATGCTTCAGAGGGTAAGAGTTGTAGCAGGGTCATTGTCAGGGTACAAAATTAATTGACTGTAGCGATTATCATATCGTAAACAATGAGTGATTTCCGTAACTATCATAATCCTAAACCAAGAAATATTTCCCATAATCTCTCAGAATACATCCGCCGTGAAAGAATTTATCTCTTAACTCAAAAATAGGCTACACTACCCTGGATTTGAAGACAAAGATCTGTTACCACATCTAACAGAGAGAGACAGTTAGACAGACAGTGTCAGGGCCTTTTCACCATTCAACCGTGTACCTGCACACCAATGACAGGAAACGTGGTGGTGACAAGGAAAACCCAGAGATGCCACACCGAGGGGTAAAAATAGGCCACTTGACACGAGAGTCAGCAAGAGCGGGGGAGGAAAAAAAAAAAACTGAAAGAGGGAAAAATTGATGTACTTGTTCTTCTTGTTGGGACTTTCTTCTGCAGGGCTGTGATAAGAAACATCACTCTTTAGTGTTGTGGGATCAGTCTCATTTTTGCTTGTTTGTTCTCTGAGAGACAGGCAGCAGCACAGCAACACACAAGCACCTCTCTTTTTCGTGGCTTCACAGACTGCACCTCCTACACTATCACGGTTACAACAGCTGCCCATTTTGACCCATCGCTGCCTCAAGTGCACTACAAGTCTCGCTTCATAGCAGTGCCAGTAATGCTTCTGCTAAATGTTGAACCAGGAGTAACCCTTGCTTGCAGCCGAGGTCAAGGGTCAACACAGCTTTTCTGACCTCACTGCAGTTAACTCAAGGCTGGTGAAGACCGCAGGCCGTGTGGACAACCTGTCAAACACTGTAGACTGCTATCATGGGTAATATGGGGGGTTACTTTTAATGCTTTTTGCACCTGGAGATGCTTTAGCATGCTTTAACAGAAAAGTGACAAGAAAATGAATGCTAATCAAAACTTTTCAATAATTTTTAATTTTTTTTTTAATGTAATGAGTTTTGAAACTTGTTTTGTTTATTTGAATTATTCCTCTTCCCCATATTGACCTGTTCCTAATTTGCTTCAAATGTGTCAGCAATAGAGGACAAAATCCACCACATTCATCCATACATTGCAGGTAAACATTGAAAAGAAACGCAAAGGGGGTGTTTTGTCCTAAAACAAAAAACTGTATCTGGAAGACAAGCACTTGATTTGGATATCTCAGATTGCTGAAACCTCACTTTAGCTCCAAGTTAACTTAATGTTATAAAAATATACAGCCTATGGCTTTATATTAAAGGGACTACTGCATACAGTACATGTAAGGTTTGACATGGGGCCCTTAAAATAAAATCACAATTTGTCTTAGGCCATATCACCACATTTTTCCTTATAACGAGGATTGAAGGGATGACAATTGGTGCCTATTAGGTCATATAAACACAGTGAATTTTTTGAGAAATAATCTTCAATGATGTGGATTTGATGACTAAAGTTAAATATCTGAACAGTTAGAACCTGATCATTTTACTGTAATGCAACCTTGAAAACCCGGAAAAGGCAACACTAACTGTATGCCATATCATGATAAAACGATAAATCTCATCTGATATATTCTCATAGCTTAATGATATTGCCATGCCCATGTTCACTATCTTGTATCATACACCAGGTTTATCTGAAAGATGCGTCAGCCAAGTTTTTTCTAAGCAGACCAGCATGTTTCAGCTAACAGTCCAGCTCTAAGGCTCAGTCCACACTCGGCCCTTGAGGAATTGAAAAGCAGCGTCTCCCCAGGCCTGCCCCTCCTCTACATATCTGCTCATTCATCTGGGCTGCTCATTAAAGGGTAATTACCTGTAATTAGTGAATCATGTTGCTTTAATGAAGATGTTGAAAGCTGCCGGAGCCAGAAGGGCTGGCCTTAATACTGAGTGATGTTCAAGATTAGTGGCAGGGAGGAATTCAATAAAGGCGGACATATCAGTGACATATTAACAGGTTTTTTTGGGGGAGTTTGTTTTTTGTTTTTTTAGATAGCTTGTATTGCAGCATCAGCACCTGGCTCTGGAGGGCCAGTATGTGTTACTGTATCAGAGCAGGCTAATAGGTTGATGGCGATGAAGCCATGTGTGTTCAAGTGTGTAATTTGTGTGTGCGTGTGTGTTTGTGTGTGTGGTGCGAGCGAGTGTAATTCTTGCTGTGTGTGTGTGTGTGTTCCCCGGCGGCGTGGCGACTGTTTAATCTGGCCCGGTGGCGTGCCGTTGGCCCGGCTAATCACAGTGTGTCTGTAGGAGTGCGCTGAGCCAGGGGAGCACGCCGTTGCTAACAGCGCCTGACAGACTCATTAGAGGGACCTGGCACTGAGCTAGCAAGACACACACACACACACACACACCCCGACACTTTGAAACACACGCAGTGGGAAAGCCACTCAGCTGCACATTTGGATGTTGCACACTTAAACACCTCTTTTCTGAGATTTTCGCACACACACACACACTCACACATACCCATTCATACAGTCACCCATAATCAACCACAGTGTGCGCTGTGCTTCTCCTTCCGACACACACACACGGCTCAGTGCTCCTTGTGTGAGAACAGGGCAGACAGTGACCCCACACACTCGCAGCCCAAACACAGACAAGAACCGGGAGAGCATTCGCAAAAGAAGAGTGGGGGGAGGTGGTGGGTGGGAAAAAACGGGAGGAGGCAAAGTGGAACAGAGTGGAGGGAAGCATATGATGCGGGAACACCATCTTACATTTAGCTGGCAAATGGCATTTTGTAGGGCTAATTATCTGTAGTCAGGCATCACCTGCTGACAACTTTAAGAGTGTGAAAAGAAATAGCATGATACAATCGTATTGAGTGAAGGCAGCGTTTACAGGTGCTGTAAATGTCAGAGAGGTTACGAGTCCATTTGGCAAAACTTTTTCCAAACTGTGAACATTTATTTTTATATAACAAACTCCTTTGACAGAGTCTTGCTTGCCTTACTCTCACAGTGAAGTTAATAACAGCTCAGCAGCAGTAGAGCCAAGTGAAAACATTAGGTTTGGCTGAATAACAGGTGAATTCAAAGCAGGTCAGTGCATAGTCAAGTGTGGCCTGCCAGCTGTTCACTCCCTCTGCTCTGCCATCATTGCAAAATGGTGGCACGCACACACACAAGCACACATGTTCATTTTTTGCATGCAAAAAAAGCAGAGATCTTTTCACTGCATTTTCTCATTGGAATTCATATATATGCATATACACAAGCAAAATATATGACGTATACATTCAAAAAAAAGTAGTTTAGAGTAGATTAATGAACATTTGATGGGTTGTAGTTGTTCAATATTTCTGTAATTTCAACAAGTTCGATTAAAAGGCAAAAATTAGCTGTGAATTCATAAAGAAGTGTAGCCAAAGACATATAGACAGCAATGTAGATTAATTCTACATTCCAGTGCCATTTACTAAAAACACGCAAATAACCCACACCATCTTGAAGTCAAAATGCACCTTACTCCTGTTTGAGAATGGTATACCTGAGTATAATGTAGTATTACTGCACTGATTAACTTTTACTTATATCAGCAATAGACAGGCATCAGCATCAACAATGATTTGGATTAATGATTTTATGCACCTGAAAACTGTCAATCCAACTTGCTACACTTTTAGCTCTGTTTTCACCAACTCTTGTTCCCCACTTAGTGAACTAGTTGGGCAAAATGGCTGCTGGCTGCGGCTGAAGATGATTGTAGTGACTGTGACTGAACCAGATGGTTTGCACCAAAAGAGTTAGGACACACTGTTCTGCAGGGACAAATGTTGCTGGTTAGGGACAGGTCAGGGAACTTGGGAAGCTTGACTGACTAATATGATGTTTTAATTTAATTCATTAGAGCCTGTCTTATCCCTGAACACTTGAAAAAAACAAAAATACTCGCAGAAATAGGGAAGAAACTAAAAGGTCCCACAAAAATATGCCTTGGTCAATGATAACAAGTTGGACTCTATACTCTCTAACCATCTCTCTCTCTCTCTCTCTCTCTCTCTCTCTCTCTCTTTCCCTCCCTCTCCCTCTCTCTCATACACTGACCTCCTTGTCTGGATTTTTTATCTAGCCTGGTAGCTGTAATCAGAAACAAGTTTTATTGACAACCCTTTTCACCTTGAAGCCAAATCGAACTCTCTTTTATTTTCTTTACCAGTGCAACATGTAACAGGCAAAATCTCTCTCTTTCTCTCTCTCTCCTCATTGTACAATAGCCATTTTTGCTGTCTGCTCTCCTCCCTTTTCTCTCTCTCTCTCACTCTTCTCCAGCGCAAGGCTATGACATTGAGGGAATGTGATGTGATGTATTGTAGTGAATAATGTATTCTGCGAGGATTGTACAGAGCGCATAGAGCAGATGGCAGCAGGTTGATCTCGATGTGTGTGTGTGTGTGTGTGTGTTTAATGATGACAGTGGGTATGTGTGTGTGTGTTTGCCCAAAATGGGGGAGGGGATGGAGGAGAAGAAGGGTGGAGGAAGGGAGGGAGAGTGGGGGTTGGTGTGTATGTGTGGCTATGAGAGCCTCCTTTGTGAGATAAATCATGCAAATGGTGGATTATTTTAATGCATTTTTTCCAGAGCCCCGAGCCTTAATCCCTAAAGCAGTTGAAATGAAAATAGTATATGTTTTCTTTCAAACTCGCCCTCCCTCTCTGTTTTTTTTTTTTTTTATTCCCTGATAGGAATTTACAACTACCAGCTGTCTAGGAACGAGATCCTTAGCACTTAGCTTTCTCTCTGGTGTAGTTACAGCCAAAGACTGATGATTATATCCAGATAGCGTAGTATTGACTAAAGCTTGTCAGGCCTGAACTGCTGCGCTACGCAGTGGAAGGAACATATCCGTCTGATTGAATGGTGATAAGAATGTCAATCATGAAAAAAGTACCGAATGCACAGTTTTATTACTCAGAGTGGACTGCAGATATAAAATATGCGCATTTATAAACACTTGCACATGCTCAAGTGCCACTGGATAGAAAATAAAAGGGGGAGCGAGAGATAGAGGAACAGGATTACAGGACAACAGCTTTGTGTTGCATGTTTTTCGACAACAGGTATCTTCTGCCTATTATCTACAATCCTGTTTTTGACGTTTTGTCATTTTTTTTCCCCATGTGAAATATCCAGAATATTATGTGTGCCTGTTTATGAAATCGCTGTGGTGTTTCATATTTTTCGGATGAAATGTCAAGAAAGTGCATTTGCAACACTGCAACAAGCAGTGGTAAACAGATACTAAACACTAAAGAGACACACTTTCCCCTGCTATGAAATCAGCCCCAGATAAAGCTAACAGATGGCAGAATCTACCTACATGCATTTACAAGAGAAGTTCATACTGTACTGTGTGCTTTAGGTTATTCTGCAGTTTCCTACACTTAGCAGAGACTTGTTTTGGATTGTACAGATGACTGTGGGTCTGTTGGGGTTTGACGGCCTTGTTCCCCCTTCAGTACTTCATTTGTACTAAACTGTCCTCGCTAAATACCATTCTTTCATTCATGTTGCTAACCTGGGCTGGGACCTAGTGGCGTCATGGCCAATCCTCCCTCAGCCTCCTAAAGTTCCATTATCCATGTGGCAACAACATACTTAAAAGTGGAAGTGGTGCAACCGGCCTGCACTAACACCAGCAAAAATATTTTTACCATATTACATCCTTCCACACTAAAGAGGCAAAAATACAGAAAAAATAAAGAGCATTGTGATTGTGTTCTGTTTTTTTTTTTGTGTTTTTTTTCAAAGAAAATGTTCTATCAATTAATCATAGCATTGCTGTGCATGTGAGCATTTTCCTGAACTCCAACAGCTGCATCAGAGCATATGAAGCAGCAGAGAGAAGAATGCTTGCACAGCCTTGTCTCTTTTATATCAGGGCCAGTGAGCATAATTGAGTAAAAGTATTTAAGTATTTGAGTGAGCTGATTCAGCCTCTCTGGGATGGTTGATATTGTGCTTAGGAAGAATAGTGCCTGAGGCAATTCATTAGTGGTAAATAATTGAGAAGCTGGGATAGTACTAAGGTGAAATGCCTGTTATTATTTTATGGAGTTTGTGTTCTAAGGGCTCTTCAGTTTAAGAATATTAAAAATGCACAAGTCTTTCCACAAATTACTCACTGGAAGGATTCACAATGGACACTAATGACTAGCCATTCATCTCCTATTGTTTTCAAGCTCTGGAAAAGTGTTTTGCTGCAGCATTATTAATTTTATTTCTGCTTTTGGTAATGTCTTTTTTATGAAGGATGTTACTC
The DNA here is from genome assembly GCA_001698575.1 of Mola mola. Lineage (NCBI taxonomy): Eukaryota > Metazoa > Chordata > Actinopteri > Tetraodontiformes > Molidae > Mola > Mola mola. Next base: position 1,528,302 of record KV751326.1, read on the forward strand.
TCTGTTATTGCTTATTTGCTCTTAATTTTATATCAGAGTGATTGATTGATTAAGGCTCATAAATTATTACAGTAAACCTTTCAATGACATTTCCAATGACTAAATAAATAAATAAATAAATCACTGAAAGCTTGTTGTTTGAGCAGTGGTATCTGGCTCAACAAAGGTGTATGGAGGTCATAATGTTGCTGATGGTTGGAGCTGAATATAAATAAAATGAATACCGTGACATTTTGTTATAGATGAAGCATTAGAAGTCTCTCTGGCAGTTCGTTCTTTTCATGTAGCTAAGATCATCAAAATGCAAGTTTCTAAAGAATCAGTCTGCCTTTGAGAAATTTTTATCTGCTTTTAGTTTTTTAAATCTTTCATTGGAACTCACTTGTCTTCCATAACTTCTTTGTGTCTAATCTCTTACGAATTGTCACCTTTACGTGTTGGTTTTCCTGTGTTGCAACTTAAAGGCCATGATGTTGTTATTTAACATCTCGTACGCCCACTCATCACCATATAACTCCAAAAAAGGGGGCGCATCTGGTGTCTGTTCACTTATTCACAGCACTGTAATAGTGTGCTATGTTTAGCCCATGATCAGGGGTGCAACAACCATTGGTTCTCAACAGCTCAGTTTATTTTTTCCGTAATGTTTAATACTAAAACGTGGTGCAGAATTGTCTTTCTAGCAGTGTGACTGGCAGAGTCCTTTTGTGTTTTGGAAAATCATTGGCAGAATAAAATGAGGGGATTTTTTTGAACGTTCATGGTCCTCAAAAAATGAATCCTAATGTTATTCCCGTACCAAAAGTTCTAGTTCTTCGGTATTTCATGTCAGGATAAATCAGAGGGAGAGAAAGAGTTGGAAACATCCAAAATATCATGCTTGCAGACGGAGCATTAACCCTTTTAATTTAGCTAACATAGTGTTGCCTCCAAGCTAAACATCACTTTTTGCTTTACACATTTTTTGAACCATTCAAAAATCTTGTTTTCCACAGTGTAACAAGCATTTCAGCCTCATCAGGACACTAAAGTGGCTACAATTATAATGCGTTAGATTGATCTCAGTTGTTTTGCTGTGAGCTGTATTTAATGTACATGCAGAGAATGGAAATCCACTCATTGCTCCATTATGCTTCTTTAGTCTGAAGATCCTTGGCTCGGAGCCAGCGTTCAGCCCCGCTGTCTTGTCAGGGGGTTTGTGTATATGCTTGTCAGGGGGCGTAAGAGAGAAGGGAGTTGGGCATAGGGGGGAGACGTGTTCGGGTTGGAGGGGATGTCAACTCATTAACCTCCATTCTTTGCCTAGCATGGCGCTGTGTAGAGTCACTGTGTAAGTCTCATGTCATTACTCCTCTTGTACACATGTGCCAGGCATGAGGGAAAATGCAAAGCAACTAAAGAAAGGGAGAAGGAGGGAAAGGTTTACAAGGGATTGTGGAAGGAAGTGTGTTGGGGGAGAACCTTGCCATGTTCCTTTACAAATGCCCTGCCCGTATCTAGCAGAAACTAAAACCCCACTGCTGTCTCTCTCTAACCACAGGCCCGGTACAGTGTGGGTGAACGAGGGGTTAGGCTCCACACTGCACCCCCTGCAGGCATCAATCCAGCTAGGAAAAGACTACCCACAGCTGTGGTGAGATACAGTAGCCAAGCCTCCAGTTTCCGAACGCTGTCTGTTTTGTCAATTGATTTAGGAAGGTGTACCTCAAGGTACTGAACTGGGCCCACTGGAATTTTGGAAGCTCCAAAATGAGAACATATAGTTTTGATGAAATTGCACTTGATGCAGAGACGTATTGACCTAAACTTGTAATAATACACATGCCCACAATGCCTATGCTTTATACATGCATGTGTCAATACATTAGAAAAATTAACCACACAGCACAAACATTTCTGTTTGCGTTGAGAAAAAAGATGCACTTAGCAGAATTCAAATATAAAATTAGGAAGTTTTTTTTTAAATTGCAGAAACATAGGTGTGAATAATACAATTCTGTAGCGTTTCAGTCGGATAGTTCTCTGTGGCCTTACATAGAAAGTCTGAACCTGAAAGCACCTTTGATGATTTTAAAGTCTTTTTTTTTTTTCTTAATGGTAAGTTAAAAACTCTAGTAAAGAAAAGGAAGTGAAGCCCGCAAGCTAGTTCAAACAGTCAGGTTCTCACTCACTATTACACTTGCCCTCCCAATTTAGCAGTTTGTTGAAGCAGCAAAAATTTCCCATCACACCCTCTGAGTGTCACTGCTGTTGCTGCCTCTCAGTATTATTATCTGCTTTTTCAACGTCACCACTGTCCTAGCATACATCTGTAGTCTGTAACTACATTCTCAGATCTGGTTCATGTGCGCTTATCAGTCCCCAATATCTCTGTGTAAATGTTTATGTCTGGATAGGGACGCTGTCCAAGATGATAGATATCTTTATTCTAATGTTTCAATTAACAATTCAATCTTGAGTTATCTGACTGAAATATTTTAGAGAGGAGAAATAAGTGGCCCAGAATGGCCCAAAACATTTTGCAATATTAAGTCCTATCAAATTCGTACATTTTGTTCAATATGTCCTTTTTGACATATTTTGTTGGTTTTAATGTGACACACTTCCCTGTTTAATAAACTGTAAAACAGTAAATATCAGTGTGTGCGTTACTAGTTCTATAATTATCCCTGCTTCGAAGTGAATACACCCAAACACACTCAGAATCACATAAGATCTATGCTGTATGTGAGACCAACACTCAGAAGGAGCCGTTTGTGTCTGCCAAACAAAACAGACACCTATAGAAATAGATCAACATTCTTCCTTTTCTCGTATTGATTTATTTTAGTTACTGCATGAACTGCATTTTTTTTGTATTCTCCCTTTGCTCTTTCATCCTTTATTCTGTGCTTAGGCAAGAGAGCAGTAGATTGCAATAAGATAACCAATTATATGCTAAAGGAAACCAGACTTTTTTTCTTGCTGCAGCTGTCTGATGCTGCGGTAAGCAGAGGCAAAGGGCTGGAGTAATGTGACATTCACTCTTCCGTTTATCTTCTCTCATCGCTGTTTACCCCAGTCAGTTAAAAGTGGCTCGTGCTCTGCATCCTCTCTGTTGGAAGAGAAACCTCACTGACAAAGATTCACACAAAAACATAAGCGTACTGTACACAGAGACGTATGACAGTAAGTGTCAGGTAGACCGGTGGGATAACCACTTTCCCTCACGTAGTGGCCATGCTGGTGGAGCACTACTGCTCCTGCTGGTGATCACTGCTAATTGCATGTGATGCTACTGTGGCGCAAAGAAAGTGTTTCCCGGCACTGGGTAGCAAACAGGCTGCTGAATGCCACCGCAGCAGGATGAGGGTGGCTGTGTGGGTGGCACTTTGGTCTGAGATCATTTTTTTTTTCTGTTATACGTTTGATACGTTTGCACTTGCACGTGGCAAATGTCATGTTTATGACCTCTTTTGCACTCGCTTTTTGATACTCGACAAACAGAGGTTGACTCTCTTTGAGAGACAGTGCAGCCATATTCTGCCCAACGAGTCGAGTTTTGACTTAAAGCTGCACTTTAATATGCTTTCGCACAAAAAATTCACTCATGAACTTCAACTAGAGGCAGCAGAGCTAAGTTGTTAAACTCATACACAACACTCATATCAGTTGATTTGAAAAACTTACCAGCAAACAGTTTTCTGTCCACTCGTCCTGCAGAGAAAAACCTCAATATTCATTTCAAGTCATGTTTCTTTGATTTGTAGCTCCGCTTCGGTCTCCACCAATGCTTTAGGGACTTTTCAGGCGCTAAATTCTCCAATGTGTTCACCAGTCAGTCAGTAATTTTGTCTGTTTGCCATTTGGCACATGACAGGTATTAACATATATTCAGGTTTTAGAGCTTTTTGTTGTGAGAGTTAATCAAGATAGCAAAGATGCAGACCCCAAAAACAAAACAGCTACCCCTTTCAGACATATATTGGTTGATATCTTGCATGAACGCCTCTCAATCCACGGAAAGTATAGCAAAAACTGAAGTTTGAACAGAGTTTTTTTTCCCTAGAAAGCAGTAACACCATGTGGCTATTTTTTATTTGGGACAATATCTAATATCTAATAAAATATGCCAGCTCTTTACTAACAGCATGCCACTTGATTTCTGCCTTTTAAATTTAGGTATTGTAAGCAATATTGTATGCTTATAATTTGCCTGCATTTTTAACAGACATACCATTAGAAAGGACTGCTTTATGAAAACATTTTGACGATAAGTCAAAAACAAGGGAGACAGTTAAATCTATTGACTGTGATTGATATTAAAACAGTGTGTATGTGTGCTAACATGTGTCACTATCACCGTTTAGGTTTTTTTCCTGTTGTGAACTCACTAACTCACAGTGGAAACAAAACCTTACACCAACCCCACCTGGCCTCATTCCACACACACACTGCCTTTCTCCTTAATCTCCCATACCATCTCTGACTGTTGGGTCTGTTTTGTGGTTGTTCCAGAGCAACAGAAAGTGGATGATTGAGAGCTACAGCCTGGCTGTAGGTATACGTGGAGCCGGAAGCGGTTGGAACATGTAAAATGTCTTTTGTAAAAAAAAAAAAAGTAAAAGAATTTTTTTTATTATATCTTTTCTTCCAAGCTATTTCTGATAGGAATGGCGCCGTGTGTTCGTGTGTATTGTTGCACTGTGGAGTGTTTGAGACCTAATCATAACAAACAGGGCTGAGCTCATTAGACTTAAATGGATGAATTGCACTGTTGATGGCAATAAAACAAGAATATTTCTGAAACTTAATTACTGAATTGCTTAAAGAGGAAATACGTAAATTCCTTTTAACACATTTGAAAAAGTCCTTTGAGGAATTCTGGACGACTCATGTTTCCAATTCGTTTAATTAAATACTTTTGAGGACGGAACAAGGCCAGCAAATTCCAATCCCATATGTAGGGAGAGCTGCTGTGTGTGAATTGTCGATAGGTGTTTTTGTGGCCTGCTGACCGGAGCACAGTGTGTCCGGACAAACAGCCGGGGTTTTGTATATGAAAATGAACCATTCAGCCGATAATGGTGAGGATGCATAAGATGCCGGGCATTGGTGGATGTGAACCCTGTAGCTCCTCAGTATGTACATGTAGTGTGCGTGTGTGTGAGATCAAACTCTCACACCCAGGAAGAGGCCCTGTTTCCCTTATCTAACGACAACAGAGCATGTGTCGCCATGGCCACAGGCTGCTCTTTTTATGGGCTTTGTGTGTGTGTGTAGTTGTGTATGTGCACTTGTGTATGTGCCATGTTCATTGTTTGTCCATGGTCATTGTTTGCTGTGGGTGTGGTGCAACACTAGAATGGTTACTATAGCCTTTCTTTTCCTCTTTTCTCTCTCTTCCTCTCATTCAACTGAATCCTGTACATCCGTACATATATAGGATTCTTACTTTGTGTGTGTCTGTCTGTGTCATTCTCTCATCTTTGAACCAGCCGTGACAAGTTGGGCATCATCAAAATGCAGCAGCACATTGTCTCAGGTTGAGGTTTGTTGCCTCAATCCTACAGCTTAATTGAACAGAGAATGAGGGAGAGAGAGATGGAAAAAGAGAAAGAAATAAAGAGAAGAGGGGGAAGATGAGGAAGAAAGATGCTCAAACTGGCATACATATTGCATGAGTCCCCCACCACACCCCTTTCTTCACAGAATGGCTGTGTACTGTTCTGGGCTTATTAATTCCGCTCGGTGAGAGAATTATTTTTAGAGACTTGGTGCACTGGCAAAGGCTTTTAAAGTCACACTCTGCTTATAGATTCTCTTTTATACATTGAAAAGTTCTGAAAGTTTGTTGTGGCTGTTCTGTATGTTGTTTTGGTTGTGCGCTTACAGATGATGCGTTGGTGAATGTTGATTGGATACAAGTCAATTTTTTACGGTTCAATCTCTCAAATTTATCAGCTGTGGTATGATATATAATGTCGATGAAGTGGATGGTGCTAAAGTCATTCTATGAAAAAAAAAAAAAGAATGGCCCCTTTCAGATTGTGTATTATTTACTACTGGATCATTAATGCATGAGCTTATATGCAGAATTTTAATGTTGCAGCTGTTCAAAGCAGATTTTAATCTACTCTACTATAGCTTAATCTATAGCAACTCATCTTATATTACAAGCGGATGACATGTTTTGTACATAAAGTCTTTATCTTCAGTAAAGTAATTGTAACGTAAGCGTCCTTTGTCCATTTGTGTAGACATTATTATGTATTTTAAAAGCCCATTTACCGGGATTGTTTCATGCTACGTACTTGTCCTTCCCAAACAAATTATAAATAACTAAACTATTAGCTACTAACTGAAGTGGAACAGAAGAATAAAATAGCTTTAAATGGAAAATACAAAGGAAATGCACCAATTTATTTCCTACCACTGAAAAGATTGTTTGAATGATGTTTTTTCTAAATAAACCTAAATGTTACTTGTTATACATGAAACAGGTTACCAGGGTAGTTGTGCATTTCAATTCATCAGATGAAAATTGGTTTCCAAGCTTTTTAAGTGAAAGAGTTTTGTTTTTTTTTTTCCATTATTACAAGGTCATTTTTCTCTCCAATGATTTTACCATCGTGGCATTA
>KV751326.1:1535615-1556131 GCA_001698575.1 Mola mola
TCCAAATAGAGATGTTTGCCGAAAACAACATGTGTGTAATTACTGCTTAATGAGGCCCTTGTCTCAGGCAGAATGCCCAATTAGGCTGCCGATGAGAAAGCGATGCCAAGGCCCACTGAAGAAAGGGAGAGAAGAGGGGGAAGGAGGATTGTAACATGGAGAGGTGGGGACGATGAGAACATGGGAAAGGGAGCAGTGGGGAGAGAAAGTGGTGTGGAGGGAAATGGAAAAGAGGAAGAGACAGTGAAATGTAAGGGGGGGGGCGGCCGTAAGCAGGAAGATGGAGAGAGTGACAGAAGCGAGTAAATGAAGAGAAAGATGATTTCTACAGTAAATGCGGGGTAATGGCAGCGCTGATAACATTGAGCCGAGGATAAATTGGCATTTTAAGAGGGAGAGCGAGGTAGTGCAAAGGAAGGCTACTGAGAGAAGGGCAGTGGGAAAACAGCTGTACATTGCAATATATGGGCAGCCATGTTGAAGCACAAAATGGCTGACCTTTTTAGCCCCTATTTGGCCTTTTTGGCGCATATTATATTACAGCTCTGTCTGACCTTATTTTATCATGTAGAGTCGACAGAAGCAGCAATTGCTCTTTGGAATACAAGAATTAGGGGTGACCCCGTGAAGTCAAATACTCCATGATTTGATATAAGGAGCCTGATTAGACGGCCAAACTCACAGTCGAAGTGTCGCGAGATGTGCTTATAAAACAACGATGAGTCCATTCTGACTATATGGGGGTGCTGAATGACTGTTTGGTTTCTCCCAGTAATTCATGATATACCACTTATTTTGGGATAAATATCAGGCTATGTTTAGTAAATAATTGAAAATAACTCATGTTCTTTTAATTAATCTCCTCGCTGTACATCAATAAATCGGAACAATAGAAAAATCAAAAGCAGCATCATCCCTGGGATTTATTTTTGTAACTATATGAAGGCTAATGTGTTCATTTTAATTTGGGAATGGCCGCAGAAGGCAGGTGGAGTTGAGAGAAGCAGTAGGAACAAGGCTCAGCACATCGAACTCTGAGCAGCAGGGCAAAGGCTCTGCGCATTCACAGGGGCGGCAAACGCTTCCTGGATTGAAAACACTTGCTTTGAGACCACCAATTCAGAGAAGAGAAAAAAAACATAACCTATAAAAACAAATTTTGTCACACTGGAGGAGGCCAATGACGGTGATCAATGAATTGTTTAATTGCGTATCTCAGCTCTTTCGATTCGTGTGGAAATAAATGGAAGCCAGTATCGCAAGTTAGCATGTAGATGAACGAGCAATTAATTAAATAAATAATTCGACTGTCAAAGCAAAGCAATCAATTTGACTGTGTAAACTCTTCCTAATAAGAGCCCATAACACTAAAGATATAGTAGCGTGTTGTGGTTCAGTCTGGCTGTGACTGTGCTCTCCTTTCAGAATCCTATAGAAGCTCTCAAAATGCTTTACATCACCAGTGATATCAAAGTGGATTTCAGTGGAATGAAATTGCTTAGTTAGGCGAAGACAAGAGGCTTTCGTGTGAGGGGAGAGAAGTTATCGGAGATGTGCAACCAAGGTCAACTCCACTGCAACCCTCCCTGTAAGGTACAGTCACTTCTGGCCATCAGGTGATGGACGCTGCCGTGCTTCATGTCAACAAAATACTGCGTGTGTCTCCGGCATGCAGCGTCCATCAATTGGTCAGCATTCAGTTTCGCTTGGTGCAGTTTTTTGCTGCAAGTGTGGGCTTTTCAAATAAATCATGTGAGGTGTGAATGATGCTTAAATTTTGTTTTCTGCATCCGTGTTTGAATGTAAATGCAATCCCTAGAATAACCGAGTGAATCCTCACAAGGGCCGCCATGATATGCATCGTTAACCAACTATTGCCCCCAGGCAGGCGTTCATTCCGCCGCCCTTTTTCCTGCGATAATGTACAGTAATTTCTCTTTCTCACCACTCACACGCTCATTTAGCTACTTCGACTTTCTCCTGTCTGCTTGTGTGGATATTAGATTTCAGCCTCGCCCTCAAGAAACTCAGCCCATTTCCATTAGTCTGCCTGGCTGGGCATTGTAAAAAGCAGCTATATCTTATGATCCATTTGTGTTCTCTCATATTTAACTTGTCTTTCAAGACTTATGTCACTGTCTGCACAGGTACAAAGCCTCAACCTAAATGTATCAGAATTTGACATGGAATGCTGTTTAACTTGAGTTTGTTGCCTGTCCCTGATTGTTCTGCACGTTATTTTCACAGCCACATAGGCAAATAAAGAAATTGGAGCTTTTCTTTGACATGTTGCATTTCTCATGTGTGTGTTATTATCCCATCCAGTCAAGGTTTGTTCTTTTTGCCACAGGTAGTATGACAAAACCTTAGTATTTGGAAGCTAATGTGGCTCTTCATGTTCACCTTGCAACAGGTGCAGCTACTGAGCACTTGTGTTACACAATCTCATTTTCTCTGGAGGAAACACAGAAAACGTGTTGTTATTCTTCTTCATCTATTGCTTTTCACCCATTTAGAGCCGAATTCATGATAGACTTTTCTCACCAATACACTAGACATCAGTGTCAGCTTGTTGCGCTCAACCGTTGACCTGGTGTTGTTTCCCAGCACACATGGAGGTGTCAGGGGTCATTTGTTGTTAAGGGAGTCATAACCCTGTGTCAAACCGTGTTTTGGCACCTGCAGCAAGTGATCTTTAAGTGCCCGATTAACTCAATCCTGACACTCACACACACTGGATTCACAGTGTCTTAGTCACACACACACACACACACCCTTTATGACTTCTGTTCACAGATTCATTCACACTTGTTCTGTCTCTCACACATCAGAGCCCACAGGGAAAAGCCCATCTCTCGTCACTCTGCTCGTGTAGCCTAATTACTGGCCCACTGACGAACAGTAATTATCCACGCTGCCATGCTACCACGAGGTTTAAGCAAAGTGACAAAGTCATTAGTCGCACAGTTCAGACCACCCATAAAGAGCTTTTCCTCTTTGCACCTCCTCCACGGCCCCCAATTATTTTTCTTCACACCTCCTTCTGCACATGTTTATTTCTCCTCTCTGTTTCTGTCCACAGTTTGATGGTGACAACATGTACATGAATGACAACAACCAAGAGTTTCGGTCTCCAAACCAGGTAAGAGAGCCCACGAGTTTTCCAACGAACCCCACATTCATTCATTCATTCATTTTCTACCGCTTATCCTTTTAGGGGTCGCGGGGGGGGCTGGAGCCTATCTCAGCATCTTGGGGCGAAGGCGGGGTACACGCTGGATGAGTCGCCAGTTCATCGCAGGGCTGACATATAGAGACAAACAACCATCCACACTCACATTCACACCTACGGGCAATTTAGAGTGACCAATTAACCTACCCCCAGATTTGCACGTTTTTGGAATGTGGGAGGAAGCCGGAGTACCCGGAGAGAACCCACGCAGACACAGGGAGAGCATGCAAACTCCACACAGAAACATCCTGACCCAAAATCGAAACCCAGGACCTTCTTGCCGTGAGGCGACAGTGCTAACCACTGTACCACTGTGCCGCCCTACACAGACCTCTGAAAATACAAGCTGCAGGGTTATTAGCTTAGCCTTTTCAGGTGTTAGCTTTTAACAAGAAGGGTTTTTCCTAGAAATATGTGTTATTTTGTAGGAAGATATTTTATGTTTGCCAGCAATGGTGGTTATTAACTTGACGCTACAGAAGTTAAGCCCTAACCAATTTTTAAATCGCGTTGCATCACACACATTAAGAGAATGTCCACAGATGTTCTTGTCTCTGTCTGACACAAACATACCACAAGATTTGGAAACAAGGGTCGGGGGTCACACTCTAAAGGATTTCATTATTAACATGTCCGAGGGAGCAAATAATTCACTGCTTCATGTGATTACTTGGGAAAATGGGTGTGGGGAAATAGTGATATGCTAGCTGATGTGAGCCATTTCTGAAAGAATGTTGGCGTCGGTATTAACGTCACCTCCCCAGTAAAGCCTTTGTCCATCACCAGCATTACGTGCAACCGGTCACACTACATGATCATCATGCAGGTTCGGATAAGACTCAAGTTGGCAGCGCCCTCCGAAGTGTTGTGAGGGGAGAATCTGTCCCAGAATCTGCCCAGTCATCCTGTAGCATGAACTGAGGCTTAGTCGGTTGTAATGCAAAAAGAAAAAGAAAATAAAGTCACAGTGTGTGGTCACTCTGTCATTATTAACTGTGGTGAGCCGGGCAGGTCAAATTACGTCTGGGAGCCAAAACTGCTCTCTTGTATTTATTGTCCGTCAAACGACTAGCAAAACTAACAAAATGTATGATCATCACTGTTTCTGTGGATATGATATTTGAATTGAATATATATGAGGAAAAATCAACAGTTATATTTACCTATGTTGGGGAAATTCAGTATGTATTGAGTTACAGAAGTAAGAGTAATTGTGTTGAACTAATCTTTTCCCTCAGTATACATTTAAATGTACAACTTTATCGACCTTGCAGTCAGTCAGGAGGCCTTTCTGTAAAATTTTGCTGCCAGATCAAATAGTTGTGAGGCAAAGAGAAAATCCCATAATTCAAGTCGTGTTTTCACTACCTGATCCCTCATGACTGCACAGTTGCCACGCTGACTTTTCATCCCGCTAGCTGTAGCGTATGATTTTTCAGGATGGGAATGTCACTTGGTAAGGGTGTCGTTTACCAGAAGATGAAACGTAGCAGGCTACTTTTCTTACTCTTCAACCTTTGCTATATGGCCACTAGCATATGGACAGTTTTTCACTGACAGCCTAAGGGAAAAAAATGACTTGTTAAACACATTCTTGACGATACTAAAGATTCAAGAGATACAAAACATCCCCACTAGCCTCAGCTGCGCTTCTGTTGAGTTTTCAACTATCATTAGCAAATGTAAACACACCAAACTACAGTTGAGGATTAGGGCCACACGTGAAAAAGTTGTCCAACTATTTTTTTCCCTGAATATTTTTCACTACTCACAGTCCTACTCCTCTTCCGTAGTAAACGGACTTGGTGAACATTTTACCTAAAGATCAGCATGTTAGCGTTGTCATTGCAGGCATGTAAGGATGCTGATGTTTGCATTTAGCTAAACACATGCTCACAATGTTGTTTTAATGAATCCACCATTAAAATGTGCATGTTTGAATTAGTTTTTTATTGCACTGGGGAAGAATTGCTGTGTCAGATCAGCTGATTTGGATGTTATATCAGTATGGGAAGCCTTGAAACCCTAAGCAGGACATCGCTGTAAAAAAACAAATGCAGCCATGACTTTGAGCCTCTTTTGCTAAGTACGAATAAAACAAAAAAAAAAAAAAACCATTTAATTCCTCGTAAGCCAAAGTATCCCTCAAACATGTGCTTGATAGATGATTTTATCCAAAGCACATTAGTGTATGTAACATACATGTATATCTTTAACATCAGAGGGATTAAACCATCAGCTCCAGTAGTGTTAGTACAATGTCAAAACACTGAGCTAAACAGGCTGCTCAGAGATAAACCACCTCTAGGCTTTCATCATTCCAGCCTCGTTGAAGCGCCGATCGTCTTTTAGAGCAAGGCAGGCCCAGTCGCAATGTCAGTGAATTAGACAGGCAAGGCGCTGAGTGCTCTCAGCTGGTAGATGGGAACACATGGTTGGACATATGGCAGAATTTGGAGCTGCGGGGTTTGTTGATCCAGCGGCAAGGCCTTCGTGCTCTGACAAAATGCGATGAGGTGGAGACTCCTCGTCAATTAGCGCCCCGCCAAATACATTTACCAAGTCAGAGGACAAGGCCAGAAGGCTGAGGACGCCACACACATACCCAATCTCACCCTATCTCTCTCTCCCTCTCTCTCTCTCTCACACACACTCATACTTTAATACAAAGTGACACATTTCCCGACACTTTTCAAGTTATTCATACTTCATAAGCATGTGCAAGTCGACATGCTCAATTTCAGTTTGTTTCAGTTCCACACACACGTTCTACAGTATTTACACATAATGCATGCAGTTTTGTGTTTATCTTTGGGAAGTTTGATATAGTTGCAGTGCAGTGGTTATATGAAACCAATTTGAGTGGTCCCCTACATATGACCACTTATTTTTACCAAACTCAACGGAAACAGTTCTTCAGTTACTCTGGACAAACTACAAACATTACTTTAACCTGTTAAAGTGTGCAGTGGTAATGGTTATTGGTATTTCCTGGGTATTTTTGGTTATTATGATGTAATTCTTTGAGTGTAATCTAATACTTCCCTAAAATCTGTCTAACGGTGGCTAACCTGAGCCCAAGTACCCTAAATCAATGAATGTTAATATGAGCAAAGTGTTGAAAGTGCATTATAAATGAATGAAAATTAAAAAAAAATCTAATGTTTTCATTGACCTTTACCAAATGAACGCACAAAATATTTTATTTCAGAAGAGTTTTTAATCACATATATTGTATATTATATACTGTATATATATTACACTTTTTTTACACTCTATTACTTATTTTCATTATGGTTATTGTTTAGTTTTTCATATATGATCATTTTCATGAGCTCAGTGTAAACGTGTCTTTATACAGTGCGTGGTTTTATCAGTAGCATAATGGTGCAATACAAGATGACTACAGGATTCTTAGCTTTCGGGTGCAAAAAACAGTGTTCCAGCTTTCATTGTTTTTATTTTACATGAATTCAATTATCCTGTCTTGCGACAAACCTCAGATGCTACCACATGTAACCACATACTTTCTGTGCATAACATAATTGGAGTGGAAAACACAATATATAGCTTTCTGGTTCAAGTAGAATTATAAAGTTTTTATTTTATTGGATTTAAAGAGGACCATTAAAATAATAACCCGCCGCTTGAGGTCCATATTCATAGGGTCAAACTGTTTTTACTTCACCTCCTTATACCAAAAATGTTTGTTTTCAATTTCGTGTGAACTGACCCTTTATATCAAATTATTATAGTGTATTTTAACACAATAGTATTAACCCTTAATTCATGTCTTAAGCCTGCAGCACCCTTTGAAGAAGTGAATAACAGCCAAAATAATGTCACTTTTCAAAAATGTGCTTATTCTCAGAATGTAATGACTGTGTAACCACAACATATGCTTCTGCCCATACACTGAACACACACACCTTTACACTCATAAACCCATGCACATACACATACAGTCCTCCTATAGCCACAAGGCTCCTCTTATGTTAGGACTCTAATAAGGGGTCGAGGGGAGCTTTAGCAGCTTATTGACTTCTTATAACACACATCACAGACGATGAGTCCCATTGTTGTTCATCACATTTCCTGTGCTGCCCTAATTATGTCACTTTGCCTGCATTCATGGGAGTGTGCTAATGGGATAAATGTCCAACTTTGTAGTTCCTCTGCTGCAGCGGTCATGTGTCAGTCATCGACGCAAACTCCAGGTTTGCACTGTTGTGTCAACAAACACCTTCTTAGAGGATAAGGCAATTTGGGCTTTTCAAAACATGTCAATTGGACTTGATACTCTGTCAGCACTGTCAAATAGAGGCTTTGCGCAGCAGTTCTGGATAGCCCAGCGAGGAATTTACCTTGTGGCCTCCAGCTTTTTAATGCAGAAGATTAAACTTTAGAAGGGGGAGGATCTGCTCTCTCGCTCGTAACCTGAAAGTGTTTTGCATAAGTTTTAACTAATGGAATTATCAGTCACTGGCCTAACAATCTTGAGATATATATGGAACATATTTTTAATTCTCATGACATAAAGCTCTATAAGCCTGTAAGCGATTCCCTTCAATTCTGCGCTCGGTTGTGTTTTGAGCTTGTGAAAACTATTAGTTGTCTTGCTATACATTATTCCTTGCAATTTATTAAGTCCTTAATCTGAGAATCTCGGCCAGAATTAATCATTTCTGCGGACAGTGAACAGTACTTGGATACAGGCCAAGCATTTGCAATAGCTAACCTGCTATAGAGAACGAAGAGGTAGGTTAATTCAGAAATATCTTCAAAGCAGTCACATCCGAAGAGTATCTGCATTTTCTTTACATCTCATACAAAATTCATCACTTGGGCTTCTTGCTGCGCATGTGATCATTTCGTAATTGAGCTTAATTGTGTGTATTAGCTGCGAAATGCTTCATCACATACAGCTTGCTTTTGAAGTTAAATGAGACAAATTGGAGGTTCAAATATGGAATCGTTTTCTGCATCAATTTGAAATGGTGGTTACTCTAATGAATATGTGCCCACAATCTGGTGTGTGCGTCTATATATAAAGTTCCTTTAATGTGCTCCTCATTTTCATTAAGATTTAAGCATTCCCCAGCTATCTTTGCTAAAGACGGCAAGCTGTAGCATTTGTACTGATTCTGTAATTCTGTGTTACAGAACTGTGCACGGCACTGTAGGACAACTTGGTTCTGAGAGGAAAGCTCATGCTACCCTATCAATGGTCAAGCATATTGTGAAAAAAAGGACCCCTGTATGTCTCAATGCAAGTTTTAACACTGCGTTGAGAAGCCCATCCGGGCCTTTACTTGATGTGTGCCTGTGAAAAAGGTGCACATAGGGCCAGAACAGAGACTCCTTTGTTTGCATGACCCTGGGTCTTCCACAGTGTACACACTGAGGTAGCGGTTTGACACAGCCAGGAGATTGCATTACACCTAACATCTCAACTCCTTTAAAAAGAGAAAATAGCTAATAAGAAACAGCTTTAAAGGGGCCTTTTACTGTATGCTTTTTACTGTATTCAAACAAGATGTTTTCAAGGATTTAAGTACTTTATGCATATTGCATATAAGTAGCACATATGGAACTCCCAGACGTTCTGGTGATATTGATGTTTTCCATTCGGTTCATCCTCTGTTGAGGTTTCAGGCTCTTAACAAAAGTATTTCCATTAACGTTTTCTCTTTTTTTTTTTCTTTTTTAAATATTGTTTATATCTGTCCACACACAAAGCTGTAATCAGAACAGAACATCCTGATTGACTGACAACATTCAGATGAGTTTTTATCTGCACATATAGCCTTGTTGCAGAAACCTAAAGCACAGCCCACATCTCAGATTTCATCAGGCATTCAAATAATTCTTGGTCTTGTGTGTGCTGATTAAATCAGCATAATTCTTCCAGAGGAGGGGAGGGAGTGCTCCAACAAGCAGCAGCAGCCTCTATGTCAACTGAAAATGACGTAGCCGGAACCGACACGTCGGGCTCACTTGAGGAGAATTTCAGATGAGTTATGAAAAGTAAACAGCAATCCAGTCTTATGAGGGTGATATGCACATGCGTGCCAAATAATGACGACTACACAGAATATTTTTGCAGCTAGCTGCGTGAGATATCGATCACAGCCAATCCGAAAAGGGCCACCTGCAGCCACACCCATGCAAATTCTTGTTTTGTGTAAAGGACAATTAATGTTCTTCATTTGGATTCATGTCATGCTTGAACTGTTTGAGAAATTCTGCAGAACTATACAGTATGTGTTGTTCTTTTTCTGTTTAACTAGCTCGCCTAAACCCTATAATCATCCACATCATGTGGGTGCTCATCCAGTTGTACTGTATATACTGTATGTGTGCATAGGGTACATAGATAAGGGATAATTAGAGAGCAGAAAAATTATGGTTTGGGACAAAGCTTTAAGCAAAACAAGGCAACAGCAGGAAGTTGGAGGGTAAATTTGTGTGTCTCTTCCTCTGTTTGTCCTACTTGTTGCAGTGTGTTCCTCTGCAGAAGAGGAAGCTCGGGGGCTGCTGGTTGAGCAGCAGCAATTTTCAGACTGTTTGTGCCTTCTGTGTTTTTTTGCTTTTCAGCTCTCCCGCTGAGCCATGTGTCTCTATCGATTTGGCCGGCTGCAAGAGAACAGTGGCTAATGGTCAAGATTAGAATAGAAACCTCACTGGTTTGAGACAAGACACAGTCTCAGACTCTCTGTCTCTCTTCTCCCTCATTTTTCTCTGTCTGTTTATTTTTGTGTATTTCTTAACTGTGACACTCCCTCACACTGTCTCATTCTCTGTTTTCTCATACTTTCTCTGTTTTTTCACCCACTCGACTCCCGTCTGAAAATGTTCTTCTCAAATACCTCAAGTTCACACATGACCATACATCCCTCCCCACTCTCAGTTCACTTCAGCATAGTTAAATGAAGCATTATTGGCTTTATGTTTCATTCAAAAAAGATGTGGGCAACAGAGTTGCAAGAAGTGATTCTACGCAGCTCATCAGTTTATTCATTCGTTGTACTACTGCAGAACTGAGCCAATTTGATTGAACTTGGATTCAGCTAACAAATTACAAGGGAGTTTTTATATTCAAGTTATGTTTATTTTTGTTGCAATTTTGTTTTTTCATTGCAGAATTGTTGTACTTTCTGTTTGAATTACCTTATAGACAATATTGGAACTAGAGCCTGACCGATCGGTTGGCTGATATTAGTGGTCGATGTTGGCCTATCACAGATGTGTCGGCATATATGTTGATAATATCAACCAATGTGAAAAAAAGGAACCCAATGCAGAAATAGATGCTTGGGTGATTCCTAATTATTAAATTATCAGTAAAGTTTCAATGCCCTGCTCTCATCTAAGATTATAAAAGTTTATTAATAATCTGTAAAACATACTGGAACTATTTGTAGTGGACATGTTCACTATGGACAGAGAAAACAAAGTGTGATATTAGACCTACATGTAATATCACTCGCACATATTAATATGACAAGCAATCTGCCTTCAAATTACAAAAAATACACATCTTAACTACAGCTATGCAATGTGCTAAGAGGTAGGAAAATTGGGCCAATCAGCAGATTAACTTTACGCTCACGTCCGTGTGGTGAAATGTGAAACCAAAGCCAAGGCAATCTATTAAAGAAACAACGTCTGTTTCCGATCCGTATATTATGTTAAGCTAACATGGTTGCAGCTTCATGTTTATTCACAGCCGTGAAAGTGGTAGCCTTTCACTCGACTCAGAAAATGCTCAGCAAGAAAATTTACCAAAATGATGAATCACCGAGTTAAGTCAAAAATCTAATGATGTGGCTGAGCTTCACTTGGATATTTAAGTAAGTACATAAAGTGAGTACAAGCTTGAAGTAGTGAGAGGAAAACAGCGGATTATCAGTTTGCATCTGTCAGCCTACCACTTTCATATCTGTAAATTAGATATAAAGTAGGAGCCAGTAGTCAGTTACCTTAACATAGCAGACATACAGACTGGACACAAAGGAAAACAGCTTGGTTAGCTATGGTTTAACAAAATAGCTCAAATAATGACTACAAAAGAAAATGGTGACCTTTTCAGATTTTTAAAATATTAAAAAGGATGATTTTTTTTTTTTAACTCTTGGATCATCAGATATTGATGCTTTGTGTTGGTGGATCAGGCTACTCAACAAACAGAACTGTTTCCAGTGACCCAGCAAACCCATACTGTAACTATTTGACGCCCTTCGAATGGAACTCAACACTCAACTTTGTTACATATTATGGCAGAAATCCAGGTGTTGTTTGGCCAGATGTGGTAACATCTCACCCCTTCTCTCCCTTTTTTTAATCTCTTTCTCCCTCTCTGAGGCAGACACCTCAGTATAACCTGACTCTGCACACGCAATGTGGGCGATGCTGATGTGAAAAGGCACTGTTACTTAACAGTGACTCATATTGCACCATTATACCCTCACCAACACAACTGCACAACTTCCATTCCCCACCACACCCCCCCTCCATCTTGCACTTCAGTGAATGTTTCTCTTGGTATCCTCTCTCCTTGTATCCTTTTCCCTGCGAGAAAGGTTAGGGGGACATTTGAGACAAAGGTTTTTAAAAAAATGAAAATTGAGGTTCTGAAAATGCACACATCTCATTTCCTCTTTTGAGGCTGTACGGAGCCGCTGGCAAGGTCGCGAGAATGAAGTAGTATTATACGGGATTTAAATTTCAAGAGAGCGCAAGATTTCAGTAGGTTGAATTCAGGCTGTAAGTGGTTTTCAGCTCTAAACCAGTACCGGAGCAATAATATCTGAAAACAGTGCTGGAGGAGCATCAGAGGAGCATCGGCATCAACATCCACACCCATGCCAGGGGGGGATTGTAAGTTAGACTTGTAACCAGGGATTGGTAGTTCTCTATGTAGGTCAGTGCATGTCAGCCAATAAGTCCAATTACCATCAGCCTCCGAAAGAGTACAAGCTATAACCTCTGCTCTGCTTTCATGGAGCTAAAGTGGATGGAGATTTTTAAGCCGGGAGAAAAAGGATTTTATTTATTGGCAATAGAAATACATTAGTGAGTCTAAAATAAACAACAGGATTTGAAAAAAAATACAGAAACCTTAGAGGGAAATGTCAAAGACAGGGATGCATTGTGGTGTGAGAAGTTTCCCTCGTTCGGAGAATATAAAACACGTCATCCTTAATGAGGTCTGTTAATATTCGAGCTTTATAGAGCAATGGAATGACTCTTGCTGGGGCACAGGCCCTCAATCATTCCTCAAATACAGTGCTCGCAGAACCCACCCCAAAAAATAAAACAGTGACTTATCAGCAATGAGAGTGCACTCAATGATTCATACACTCTTTTAAGAGAACTTGAAACCTTGGCTATTTTGGTCCCGGCCTCTCTCTTTCTCTGTATATGCAGCACGACGGAGCAGAGGGATTTAGTGGGACTAAGTAGTTTGATATTTCTATTGGTTTTCTGCATGTATTTTTGCTCTCTCTTTCCCCTTCTCTCAGTGATCTTTCTCATCATATGGAGACCAAGGTCATGGCTGATTGAAATATAATAGAAGTGTAGACATCTGGCCTAATACTGTGGGAAGTTAAATCTATTTTAATGGCCCCTGCTGCAGTGGATTCTCTCTGATGCACTCTTGCGCTTCACTGACAGTAAATCACAATGTTCTCTTATTACCCTGACTGGAATGAGGGCATAGAGAAAGAACAATGAGGGATCCACATCATTTGTTTTCACCCCTCCCTTGCTTTTTCCTCTCTTCTCCTCCCCTCTCCACCCCGTTTGCGACTCATAAAGCAAGGGGCTTAAAGAGAGTGACATCATGAAAATAAAAATAAAGGGGATTATGGGCGAGCTATTGTGCCATACGTGATTACTGGGGCTTCCGCGTTCCCTTGGGGGGGATGAGTGACTACGAGACAACATATTTTATTTATTTATACGTTTCACACTAATGAATAAGAATAGAGAATGTGGCTGAGACCAAAGAATTAACCCCCCCCCCGTGAAGAGAAAGCAAACGAAAACAGAATTTTCTATATGTCCCTTTCGAGAAATATTTTTTTCAACCTTCATCTTTAATCTGTAACTTCGTTTTCCTTTAAAGTGAACTAACATAAATGGGGCCTCATCACACCTTTGCAGATTGTTTTTTTTGGAGGAGTCAGGTCTTTTTTACCCACTTACATGAGATTCATTCTGATGTGACATTTGAGAGAATTACCAGTGCTTGGGGGGAGCAGAGGAGAGGTTAGCTCGCTCCAGTGCAATTGGTTGAAGCGTACCACAGCCCACCTTTAGTGGCGGACGGTACAAATGACCCTGAGCTGCTATCGGTCATGGTGAAACGTCCCACCACCACCAATCTTTGCACCCTTCACTTATCCCAGTTCTGTCTTGCTGTCAGTCAGCCCGGTGGGTCCGCCATTCCATTCTGCTCTTATTGTACTGCTCTGTCTGCGTCTCTTGATCCATCACCCAAATGGAGTTCCTCGTTGTTTCAAAGTCAGGTCAGATAGCTTTTGTGGACCCTGCGGACCATCACCATAATGCTCACGTCCCCAGATGATGAGTTTGATTTCTGCCCTTTCTCGGCTCTACAAGGTTGATGTTCGAAGGTGAATTCTGAAGACGTTTTTCAAGATTTACTGGTGTGATCCGTCTGTCTGAAATACACGGAGCGGAAGCCAGGACCTTTATATATGCACGGCCAGCTGTTGTTTGTCGCCAAAACCGTGCTGCTTTGTCATTTCCTTTTTTCACAAAGTAGCATATGGCCGGATGACTTTCCATAGGACACTGTAAACACATTCAAAGTTAAAGGGTTTTATGACTCAAAAGAGTCATTTCTTCAATCTTTTAAGTGTTAATCTCTTGTCTTGGGACAGTTTGTCTATCTCTCGAATGTATTATTGTTCCCATATGAGCTGTCTTCCAATAAACACCTCATAGGCTTCGAAGGACTCCGTCACCAAACTTATTACTCTCAGCCTTTTTTTGACAAGAAAACATTAAGATCAGCTGATTAGTTTGTTTCCACTTAAGGTATCTTACCTTCACATGGTTTCAGCCTCTAAGTTTTAATATCAAGGCGAATTTTCAGTGCATAGTGGCTCAAATTACCACAGCAGGTGCTCCAGTCTCTACATCCCCTCTCTGAGAAGGTAAAAGGCCTGTGCTATGTCCAGAAACTAAGGAGCTAGTTTCGAACCAGTATTGAGGGACAGAATCAGCTTTACGTTTTAAAGTATTGCTGGAAAAGCAGTCTTTTACTACCGCCTCTAAACTTTCACTTTCGACAGTGTTTTCTGCTGCACATGTTAACACCCAACACTAATAGTGAATTACTAAAGAGTGAACTCCAGTGACATTAGTGTCACTGGAGTTCACTCTTTCTCTCTGTCTCTCTGAAGTATTCTCATCAAAGATCACATCATTATCATTGATGATTATCGATTACATGCAGAAAGGGCCACACGCAGCACACGCGAGCTGCAGCAGTTCAGCGACCTAGCTCTCACACAATGCTGCACAACGTTAAGTAGCATTGCCTTTCTACATCAGCATCTTAGAACAAAAACGATTCAAACACAGTGTTCCCTGAAAAGGAGTGGCGGTAGAAAGATTATTGTTATGGTAATGGTGAGGGTTCAACTTTACTGAGCTGTTGGCTTCATTTGAAACTTGATGAAAAAATAAGCAAGGAATTTTCCTTTTTCTTTCAAACATCGCATTTAATATTTGACACAGTTTGATTTAAATTTTGAATAAAATGTTACATACTACCTATTTACAATGCTACCTTTTAAAGCTGTAACATGTAACATAGAGGATAGTTAAGACCTTTCCCAGGTTGTTAAATACCAACATTTTTGGCCTCCTAGTCTGTTTGAAACTGCCTGAGCTATAAACTTAAAGCATCACTTTTTCATGACCTGTAAATGGGACTCAATAGCATAAGCATTACTCCTTTAAAGTAAAAAATAGGGCTTTCTTCTTTCCTGTTTTCTATTGCATTAATGAAGCTTTGGAGGACCTCATGCAGGACTGGTTCTTTTGAGCCTGTGACACCCACAGTAGTTTATTCCTTTAACAGTGAAGATGTAAATAATTTTATCTTCAACATAAACAGTTTGCATATTTCACATTCTTTTTGAAACCAGTATGTTTCTGTTTACACTGGACATATGCTAGAACAGCAGATGTTTTTCACATTTTGTAAGTCTGCATCTTGTATAGAAAAATCAACACTGCTCCCTTGGGAGGTCTCATCCCCCTGTTTTTCCATCAAAGAACCAGGGTCTTCTTTATTTATGATGATAGCCAATATGCCCCAGAGCAATATCTCACATCTGTAAGCTGTGTTAAAGCAATATGGCGTTTTGATGTCAAATCACAACCAATGCACAAAAGAAGCTCGGCGCTATCATGTTCAAGCTCCAGAGAGAAAACAAGAAAGAAGTGATGTGTAGATTCTTCAAAGATCCAAAGTAATGTCCTTGTCCAGGAAAATTACAGATTTGCTTAAATTTTACCTCAGAAGGGAGAGAGAGGGGGGTGAAGGTTAGCCAAAGAAGGCTGAATCAACATTTGGCATTTCTTTCTGACCACTCTCTCTTTTATCCACTCTCATCCATGTCCTGAAAGACAGGTTATTTATGAATTATTTATCTTTGTTTGAAAATATTAAACTTGTGATGTCCTTGTCCTGCGTCTTATCACCAAGGGCATCATAAGAAGCTGTAAAAAAAGAAAAAAGGAAAAATCCACAAAGCAATGAAAGACACGGTTGTAAAGTAGCTTCTGACAGCTTTTAAATCTCGGTACATAACTCACCATGTTAAATTAGTCATTCTTTCCACACAAGCCCCTCCTTTTCCTCTTCAGAGTTGTTGGAAACCGCACCAACCAATCTTTCACCATGGCAGTGCTACATGAGAAAACAATCATACGTCTCAGTTTTGGTGTGTCAAACAGAAGATGCTTAAAGGTCAATGGCAAGCCACAAGTCTTCTAATTCAAACCGAAATCTTTTTTTTAAATAAAAGAAATACTAAATACAATTTAGTAGGCTTTAACTCCTTCCCAGCCCTTAGCCTAAATACCTGTCTAATACCTAGGGCTTATCCAAAGTAAATTAAGAGCTATTTTTTGGAGTACAGACACGGTTTGTACACTAGTACATGATGAAGTAAAACTCCAATGACCCACGGTTTGAAAGTCCCTTTTTTATTCACTTAGGACAGTAAGCAACACTTCTAAATACAGATGAATCTGATCTTTGATTAATGGTTTGACCTTTTGGGGGCAACCAAATGATTAGACGAACAAAACAGTTAAACAAAAGTTCTTTTAACTACGGTGAAACAAAGTAGGTTGACCCATTTCAAAATATTTTTTAAATTTTTTTCTCCGTTATCTTTTTTTTATGTCATTATGTCAGCGAAAATCAGGGATATTATGAATCATAAGTGCCAGTGCATCACATATGTCACCACTGCCACAGATTAGTACAATAGCGCAAAAACTTTTGACTGAGTAGTAGGAGATATTCATGATGTGTGGAGTCCATAGCATTTCTAGCATTTTCTAACAGCAGGATTGGCCACCAGGTGGTGTTTTTTCTTTAATAACCTAAATGATTTGTTAAAAAATAATATTTTCAGCCGTATCTCCTTTACAATGAGTACAATCTACACAAAACTGCAAGCAAATCGTTGAGGAAATCTGAACACTGTTGTATCTCCTGCTGTGCCGCTCTCTTTGCTGTGGCTTCCCTTTATGTCAAAAATAGTGTTTTCAACTATATGCAGATCCTTCATGTCAGCACGATACCGAAATAAATACTGGAGAATAGATCTCTTTTTGCACACTAGTGGATCTCCATAGCGCTGTTTCCACCAAGCTGTAAGGTTCTGTTCAGTTAGATACTGTATGCATTTTTTTTTGCATTTCCATTCTCATTAGTTGTGGATGGTTCCTTTAAATAATAAACCTTACTGTTCCAGTTTCATTACCCTTTGCTTGAGGTACCAACGTACCACGGGTGGGCGGGCTCTGGTGCATAACCCAACCACCATCTAATGGTACAGTTACCAGTGGAATCGCACACCTGTTATGAACCTACTATTTCCAAGTGTACCGGACCGCACTGAACTAAACCGTACTGCTAGGTGGAAACGGGAATCATGAGATCTGGAGCTTATGGGATTCTCTGCATTTTATGACATCACGATTGGCCACCAGGTGGCGTTTTTAGTAAAATAATAATAACGATAATAACACAGTCTATATAATTGTTTTCAGCCATATCTTCACCATACTAAAGGAGAAGATCATGTACAGTACTGTCATGGTGACACCCTGATAGGTCTCCTGCTGTGCTGCCGTTTTTGCTACGGCTGTTTTTAATAAGTGGAAGTCTACTACTTCAGCTCTGATTTGTAGCTGCCAAGTTGGGAGACCCAGTGAAGTAAAACGACAGTTTGGCTATTTTTGCTAGGTTTGTCTTTTATCCCTGCAGACATACATTCTCGTATGCATTTAAATTTGTGATTTTTCTTTCATTTTTCACTTTCCAGTCGCCCCATGGGCGGTATTTTGTCTCTTCATGTATAGCTAGTCATACAAATGTCATACTATATGTAGTCATAAATAGATGCACAAACCAGTCAGAGTTTCAGTTTTGCGTTTGTTCTTTTTTTAGGTGCATGTGAATTAAAAGTAGTGCATCTTTTGTTGACAGTAATAACAAATGACAACAAGAAAAAGTGTTGGACTTCATAGAAACAGACAGTCATACAACCTGCGTTGTAGTAAAAGAAACAGTTAGTGATAGCAAGCGCCAAATGAGGAGAGTGAGTGTTATGGGATGTGAAAACAGTGCCCCTGAGAGTAAACATACTCCCATTCATTATTATTGTTATTATTATTGCTATTTTCTCCCTAATGACAGTGCACATTATGTGACTTTTATCCTATCTTCCAGCAGCAGTTCTCTTACTGGGGACACTGTAGCTCTTCCTTGCCATTTCTCGCCATTTGTTTGCAAAAAGTATTTGTTTGCAAGATGAATTGCTGCACTGGCAGGCGAGATGACAGCCTACACGAAGATGATATTGAATTGATTTCTGAAATGTTGCAGAACAGACTAGTTGATGTGTACCACGAGACATGAATAATAAAAATTCTATTAAAAAGCTCTTGAATGGCTGACACTGGAATATTATTTGTGATGATTAATTTTCTTCAGTCATTATAAAGGGGAGTTGGCATCAGATTGCCTCTGACAAAATTGCTTTTCATTCCCTGGTGAATACCCTCAGTGTGCTTTTTGAGAGCACAAAACCATATTTCTCACTGCAATATTATGTCAAGTTAGGCCCTGGAAAAGACATCTCAGGCTCTGCTCATGTATCATCTTATTACTACTATAAAATCTCCAGTATTTTACCTGGTAGAGGCTCATTTGCACATACTGGATGCGTTCAGACAAGGAATCTGATGCCTGTGTGGTCCTGTTTTGTTTGTTTTTTTAAACATATAATTGGCACAGAGAAGTATTCTGACAAGTAACATCCAATTGTGTGTCGTGGGTGTTTTCTCACTTAATAAATTTGATTAACTGTACTTTAGAGACGAGCTGCTCGACAGTTGCTTTAAAGCTGTCAACATTTCTGAAGCAAATTACTCTGTACAGCAGCTGTTGTTGTCTCACTCTAATTAATTTGCTCTGTGCGTTTGTGTTGAATTAATTCTTTACACTTTTGTAAGCTCAGAGATTTGCATTTCTAATTATTTTGTATGTTTCGTTTCAAAACAGCCTGAATTGGCTCTTGCCGTGGAGCAAGCAGAAATCTGAGTGGTGTGAGTCAACAGGTGCATTTAGAAGCCAGTAATGAAGGTTTTTGATGTGGATGCAGTGGATAAACCTTTGTTTGCTGTTTTATCTCTGACATTGTTGCTGAACATCACTTTGAGAGAACACAGGTTGGAGAGAGGACGATCAAGGTAGCGGTCCACGTTTATATAGCAATATGGTTCAAGTGATGAAACCGGCCCCCTACTTTAATTATGCTGTAAATAAATGAGACACAGGTGCAAGGTTTTTATCTTGTCGTGTCGTGCGCATGTTGATTTTCCGTGAGTTCTGTAGGTGGGTTTTAGTTTCTGAGCTACCCACACGTATCAAAGTGTCCGTCTCGCTGTGATCTGTCCTGTCGTCTCCCGCTGGTTTTGTTTTGAGACACACTGGCAACAAATTCTCCGCTTGCAAATTTTAAGTGATATATGCTGTGTATATAAATATAAAAATATATATGTATTTCGTTTATTTGTTCTCCCTCTTCAGAGCTACTCGAGTCAGGGTAGGGGCAGCAGTGGTGGTGGAGGAGGAGGAGGAGGAGGGGGAGGAGGAGGCCCAGGGGATGAAGACTATGAGATCCCCCCCATCACGCCTCCCAACCATGCCGACCCCTCTCTGTTGCACCTCATGGAGCATGAGTCAGGTTACCCCTTCCACTCTCTGCCTCACAACGGCCTGCTCAACACCTACTCCTACCCCGAGCTGCCCACTGCCCTCATGATGTCCAATATGCTGGGTCAGGACACCCACCTCCTTTCAGGGCCCGTGCACTCAGTGAGTACAATTCCAATGACACTCTGTTTAAGATATAAAATTACCACAGCTGGGCAATGTGTATGATATATAGTGTGATTGTGAGATTTTGTGTAGCGTAATATCCAGATATGTGCATAATTGTTGTCTTTTCCTGGTTTTAAAGGCTCCATTACACTAAAACAATATAATTTGAATTTATCAATGTTTTCTACTTTCCAATATATCCTTCACTCATTAAATCCACATTACTGATGATTTATTTATCAAAAAAACTCATTCTGTTATTGAACTAGCACTGAAATGATTAATTCTTCCATGTGCCACTTTTAGTAGTCTTAGATTTCATTTTATTAAAGCAAAGCGTTAATCTGTTGGAGTGATAATTAGCCTGGTTAGAGGCCAAGGAAGCTCAGACAATGAAGTCTGAGCAGATGCCAGGGCCCATACATGCAACATTTATAAATACAGAGAGCTACTGCCTCCTTAACACCCAGGACCTTTGCAGCAGAGCTCCTTTAATGAAAATGAGCTAAGAAAGAGCGCAAAGAAACTCAACGGTGCACTTTTTTGTTCGTTATGATCGGCAAAGCAAGAATGGAGCGTAGCGTGAATGGGGGTGGGTTTGAACAGATAATCATG
>KV751326.1:1556183-1619405 GCA_001698575.1 Mola mola
AGGACCCCCCCCCCTTCAGTAAAGGGACTTTTTCTTGTGTTAAACATGCTTCAGACTGAACTTGTAAACACCCCCGGCGAACATATTCAGATGCTTTAATCATAGTATCGAACCAGATGAATTATAGATGGCCTGTGTGCTGAATTATTCAACGTTATATACTTTCATCTGACATAAATATTACTTTTTTTCTCTCTGCTCTCCATCATGAATATTTATGCTTTAATGTGAGCATCCGTGGCATTTATCCTCCGTTAATCAGGTCTTATGTGATTTTCAGAATCAAACTGCATAAGTTGCAGGCTCTATTTTTTTTAATTTTACTTTTTTTCGTTGGGTGGTAGCTAAGGCCTCCAGTAAAGCCAGTCTTCAGGATTAGGTCACAATCCATTGGCTAGTGCGCTGGATGTGGAGAAAAATGTGGTTGATTGGAACATTTACACTCAAACTGTTGTATTTAGTCCCAGAAACCGATACAATTATCTTGATTTTAGCGGAAGACAACATATAAAATTTGTGTTTATGTCTAAAGTTTAGCCTGTATTTGTCCATGCTTGTATACCAAGAAAGCAGCCCCTTTTATCCAATAGAATTTCAGATGCAAGCAGAAAGGGAGTGCCTGCATCTTACATTGCTTTTGTTTCACCTTTGCTATTATTTATTCTTAAATAGCCCTTCAGGGTAATGTTCCATTTTCTTATTTCACACCCCCTTTTCTCATAAATGAACCGTCATTGCAATAAATCACTGCACAAACAGCGACTTGCACACACTGTGAAAGGTCCAGAGATTTATGTAACACATTCATGTTTCCCACTTCCACATTTTAGCACTACTCTAGCCGAGCCTGGCTAATAATAGCCGCTATTAATATTTCTTGTTGCTTAGCAACCCCAGCAAGTAATAGCTTACTCTGGAAAAATAGATGACCGATAAGGAAGGATGAGGGGGGGGAATCAATTCATTTATTATCTCCTGGGACAAGAGAAGCTTATTTCTGAGGCTGTGGAATAGGAAAGTAGGATGTATATTGAGAAATATTTTAAAGCAATTGGAAATGACGTTATTTTCATTTAGGTTCCATTACGGATGTTTCATTTGATGCTTTCCCAACAAAGTCAATTAACCTTAATTTCATACTGATAAAGGCATAATGATGGAGATTGAATTTATGTCTGCTGAAAGGGTAAAGAATAATAAGGGTGGATGGAAATAGGCTCTCAGTGTAACTGGGGTCGGAAATGAAGAATTAGCCTTTACTTTTGTTATGCTGTATTAACAAAAAGCCTCACAGACAAAGATTGGAGGAGATGGCTGGAAAGCCGAAACACTAATTCGGCAGTCTCATTACACAAACACTGAAGAAGCAAATAAAAAGTCAACAGCGCTACCTTAAGGATACACTTCTCTTCAATAAAAGCTATCCTTCAGTGCACATTTAAAACCTCCTACAAGTACAAGCTCAGCTGGAGCAACAGATATGCCTCATCTCAAGGGATGTTGTTGCTGGTTTTTGTACAACATTTAGCCCAAGGCTAAAGCTCTGTAAACTTCTCCTGCTTTGGGATTCTCTTTTTCAGCGAGCATCAATCCCACCGCAAACACAGTTAAATCATTACACGATCGCGAGCAGTGGATTGATCATCATCATGCTACATAAACACACAAATTTTACATCAGTTAGTCCTGGAAGCATTAAAGAGTGCCATTTCTGCAATAATCTGAAGAATCTTGGCCTGCGGAACTAGCATATGTGTTTTTGTCAAGCCAAATTATACTCTGCCTGGCAACCTTTATAATTATGACTGTATGGGCAGCAGTAAAAAATATTGATGAAAAAGGTGTCAAATACATGCACTGAGTCTTAATTGCTTAAAGTTCAGTCCTTTCTGCTTCGTGTGCATGTTGCTCATAATAGTCCTAACTGCAATATTTTCAAACTGTCTCACTAAAAATTTTAGTAGATTTTAAACGATGGATTAACATCAGTGTAATAAAAGACAGAGCTGTAAATCAGAAATGTTCTTATATTCCCTGAACTGCTCGCCACAACACCGCCCCAACCTCCTCTGTCAGCTCCTTTGAATCAATGCAGGGCCAAGTCTTGGATGACTGCAGAAATGTAACATGTCTTTGTGTGAATGCCTCATTTCTGAGGGAGAGCCCCCCTTTCGCCCTCAGCTGTTAGCGTTTCTGCCACCCCGGTCCTCAGGGAAGAGATGGTACCAAAGGGTCTCATGTTAAACAAGCCCCCCTGATCGTTCAGGTCTGGCTGAGGCTACGGCAAGGGGAGATGCAAGCAGGACCCAGCCCTTTGAAAAAAAAAAAACGCAGGGACAAGAGACGCTCAAGCACAAGCAGAGGGTATTGATAGGTCGCGGAAGAGTTTGCAGAACAGTCTCAACACGGAGCCTTGAGGGGTGCCAGCACGTTTAAATATTGAAACAGAGCACCAGCCCCTGTCTCATTACCAGTGTAATGAGGCTGTTTAGGAGCGAAGAGCCTAAAAAAAAAAAAAACGCACATCTGCCAGTTTTAAGTTTATGATGCACATTCAGTCAGATGATTTATGATGGAAACTTGAGCGTAAACATGTGGTACCAGATTCATATTTTTTATGGGGATTTAGGATTGTCAGGACATTACTAAAACGGGGATTACAATACGTTTAGATTGAACAATTTAGATTAAATCAAAACAATTAGCTAGAAGGTTTCACATCCCAGAAACTCATATATACACATATTCAATTCATTGGTTATAAGAAATATTGATTGAGCTTTCACTTTAGAAAAATAAAGCTCACCTCATCCCAGCCTCTATTTAAGAATATGACCCAGAAGTAGCGCTATAGGTAGCGCTATAGCTATATGAGCGCATTAGTTCATGTCTGCTGATATGTGTAAAGCAGAGTTCTCTTTGTACTGTGTGGCATGTTCAACCACAGTAAAATATAAGCTTGTTTATTTTGTGTGTGTGTGTGTGTGTGTGTGTGCCTTTATTTCCAGGATCTTTGTCAGAATCCCTGATTGCTACAAGGTTGTGTGAGCTTGACTTCATTTGACTTCATTTAATCAGTGAATGGAAATTTATTTTGCATCACTTGGCATTTAGGACATAAACAGCGGGGGAAAGGTCGTGACTGTTTCAGTGCAGCAACATAAAAACTAATATTGACAGCTTTGGTTATTGACAGAACGGGGATAGTTAGATAATGGCCCAATCGACATTTAACAGCATCAGACTGAGCCAACCAGCCCTGTACACAAATTATTTGTTGAAATATTGTCTTAGAGAAATTCAGGCAAATATTTGAATGCACAAAAATCAAATGGGTGTAGAAGACTGCCTCATAAATTTTCCAGGCCACATCATTACAATTTAATGAGAAGAACAGCCTTAAAAAAAAAAAAACCCTTTATCCTTAAAAAAGAATGTGCTGAAATGTTCCAGTTTGACTTGACTTCACGTGCTCTGTGCAGCTGGATTACTTGTGTTTCTCTTAAATCGAAAGAACAATCTTTTTTTCCCAGTGTAGGTTTTAGACATATCTCATATGACCTGCTTGCTCTGCTGCCTTTTACTGGGATAGATATGACATCTCAGTGACGTTTCCAGATAAATCACTTTTTGTAGCAGTCGAAATGTTTTCTGTTGCGGCTTTTCATTTCAAATCAAGACGGATGCCCTTCAGTGCTGCACTGCGCAACAAGGGTGAACAATGTGTCTTGTAGTTGTCTTGTATTTGAGAAATGACAGCAAGATAATTGGGAGGGCACTCCCATTTCATTTAAACTGAAACAAATAGCCTTGCAGAGATTGTGCTTTTGGAAAACAAAGCTTTGTTTTGTGCAGGTTATCATGCGGGGTTCGGAGTAAAGTAATAAACAGGAGCATTAAGAGATTGAGGAGTGAAAACAAATGCTCATTCACTGTAGTTCATGAATATTCATGGGACTAATTCAAATAACCTTAGGCGACTGTTACTACTAATGAATATTTGAAACAGTGTGGTTACAAAGATTTGAGTGCAGCATAACAGCTGACTTTCTGGGATCATCATATACAAGGGTAAACAATTAGGAATGGCAAAAAACAGATATCAGTGGCGATCGAAATATATCTGGAAAACAATACCTCATGTTGTCACATTAGCTACGGGCCAAAGTGCTCCAAAGGAGAACGTGATGACATGCAAGAGGACAGCGTGGTAAAGAGAATTATCATTACGATTACGTTTTTTAATCATCTAGCAAGCCAATGACTGTTTGAACTGCGGCAAAGATGCAGTTTTTGGAAACTGTGATTGCCATTTGTCATAGATTTCTGACATTATCACAGACCAGATAAATCATTGATTAATTGAAGTTCTCTAAGATCAAGACGCAGCCTCTGCTCAGCAGCTAACAAGAGTGGGATTTACCCTAAGAGGGACCTGGGGGGCGTCTAGACATGTTTACATTTATCACGCCGGTTTTAGAAAAGCCCGGCACTCTTACACGCTGCTTGTAGGAGAATCTTGTACTGCCCACTTAAATGGGGGCCTCGGCTGCTTCCTGTGAGGGATCAGCGTGGCGACTCGTCCTCCTCAACGCCACCGCAACGCTAATTAGGCCCACCACAAAGCCAGCCTGTGGGGATAATGTGCCATTATTAGAGTCATTTGTTTCAATTAACCGCTCTGTGATTCTACAATAGCACAGCGCAGCCCAGTGCAAAGAAGCCATTTCTCTCGCCCAAGGAACCACTGAGGTTTGGGACAAGCGCACTGGTAAGAGGTTTAGGGATACCTGCTCCTGCCAGCGGTGTTGCTGCCAGGCTCCACATACTGAGGGGGGGTGACAAAGTCCTTAGTCACATCTTTTCTACAACTGTTTCTGCCTTCCTCGTTTCTGAAGATTTGGATTTTTTGTGCACCTGACTGTGGACTGATGTAGTAACATAGACCGTTAAGAACGATTGGCTTTTCTAACTCTGAAGACTGAATGATGATCACTGATTACATTTTTTTTTCTATACTTAGGTCCCTCTTATCTCTTTCAGACTGCAGTCAGGCGACTTTCTGAAAATCCTCATCTTAAATTTGAGTTGACTGGCAGACTGCTTTCGGTCCCCTATCGCGGACTTGTGAAATTACAATTAGTCAAGTGCCTTAATGGCCACCGTCAAGCAGCCCTTAATAACCACCGTTTGTGCTGCTTGTGTACGCTTGCATGGTCACAGCTGGAGGCTGAATGGACCCACTGGTTGCAGGTTGCGAAGGGTATGAGTATGAGAGAGATTATTACTGTAATTTGTGAGCCTGATGTAAGAGCAATGATATCGAGACATTTTTTTTTTGTGGTTCACAGCTTTGATGTAAGCTCTCTTTTTTCCTGATCATTTGCATGTTTTTTTAAGCAGCCGCGAGATCCACCGAAAACTACCTTGATGCTTTTGGACACTTAACAGCAGCTGCACAAAGACGCCTATCAAGCAAAAATACTATACTTCAGAGCACTTTTAGGTCTTTTCAACACTAGATAATGGAAACTTCGATTGTTACCAAGAGGTTGCTGCCCCGTGATGCCTCTGTTGCCAGGCTCTCTCATTGGTTCCCCCCACCCCCCTGCTGCGCAGATGTTTACAAAGAGACATCACCAGCTCACATTAAAGGGTTCAAGTTGTCCCCTCCGGCAGTTGCTATGGAAATAACCCTACTATGGTCGCTCATTCATGTTTGATTAATTATATTTTCCTTTCTCTGCTATTTCCTTTACAAAGACCTCATCATGGGAACATTTCATCTTGAAAACAAACAATAGGATAGATGAATATGTCCAAATCTGTTTCATTCTCCCTTCCTGCTTTGGGGACATTTTGTGGACGTTCTTTGGTGATAAAAGCATTAAACATTGCATTAGTGTAGTAGTAATGCTGATAAAGTCTTGCCTGTGAAGCATTGCAGTAATAAAGACGTTTTTTTATTTTGTTCGCCAGACTTACCTAGACTGGAGATAAGCATTTTTTCCTTTTCCCAACTCCTAAATTGCACTGAGCAGTGCTGAACTACAGCAACCCACTGGGGCCAATTAGAATGCCAGCAGAGCTAGGAAGTGCGTAGCAGATGCTTTTGCCACTATTTATTAAAATCCAATCTTCGGGGGCCCCTCCGACAGCTCGTTAAACTGCTGTTAATCTAATTAGCTCTCACTTGCCACTGTTTTCACCACATTACCAAATACGAGGGCCTCGGCTTTGCAATTTAGGCTGATTAAGTGGGCCCAGTGCTGTTAGGCAGATCTTGTAGGGAGGAGCTCCTTGTAGCTGTCAGTCATTTTCCAGAGTCAGATATGTCATGGAGCCTAGTTCAGCTATGGCTTTGGGCTCGAGTTTGAATTGGAATATCTGCATTGGGAATACAGGTTGAATTCACATCCACACTGCCAGCTCAGCAGTGCAAGCGGCATGGCCTAAGACATTAATGAAATTGTGCACATCATAAAGACCCTGTGTATTTGCAATGGCATGGTAATCATGATTCTGCACTTCCGGTTCATTAATGTTTTGACAGGGCTCTATTTTTATTTGATGGGTGCTGCTGCTCTCCGGACAAGTGCTGCTTCTACTCATAGATCTGTGCGGCAGCTTGACATGCAGTCTTGTTCATTGCTTGCAGATGGGCGGTCTGACATGGAGCTGTAATTGCTTCCAGATGAGGAGGGCACAGTTTATATTAAAAGATATTTTCATCCACCTGAGCCCTTATGTTGAACTACTATAGGTGATGGGAATACACAAAACAAGACTATTGTGGACTATTGTGACTATTGAGGCTATTGTATAATAAAATAACTGGCATGTAGTACAACCTCTGGTAGTTTGACTGTCACATGTTGTGTACTTAATAAACATTCTATATTTTGGATTCCAACCGTGGCTTTTCCAGACAGTCTCGGTTAGAGAATCATTGATGGCTTTGTCTACATTTCCTTTCTGCCTGTCAACATTGTTTAAGGCCAAGGTCTTGACATCATTACACATAGAGGCACCTTCCACTGAAACCAATCCAAATGCTAGTAATGAAATCCAAAAATGTGAGCCCACCTTATCCGAAATTCTAATTATGCAACCTTAACAAAGACTTGCAAACCACTCGTGCATTAATTCTCCTACACTCCTGCAGTCACACATCAAGGTAGAATGATGTCATAACTGTAATTCAGTATGAGATCATGATGTTGTTGTGAAAAGCTTTAAAGAGTATTCATCATTCCATTGACAAACATGCTTTTATGCTTTTAAGCCAGCTTTGTTGTCACTGATACGACATGAGCCCCAATAACTTTTGTTATGATATTTTCAGTCATCAGGAACCACTTTGCTGCTTAAGGCTGGAAGTAACTGTATATGGCATCTCAAAATTATATTATTCTCACTGCTGCCTCTCTAACCATGGTCATTTATCTATTTATAAACCCACAACGGCTTAGAGTCTGTAACAGCTGCACTAAGCTGCACTCCTCTGCATTATGCTGGTGTGCAGAGGGCCATGCTGGTGCGGTTGAAAAGATCTTTTGCACAATATACATCTTTTTTTACATTTATTTTTTACGTGTATATTAAAATATACAAGCTTGAACCACCCGAATATAATGCACCCTGGAAAGCTGAATTAACCACAGCAATAAGCCCCAAAGTTACTGAGAAACAAAAACAATGTCTGGATCTTAAAAGCAGCTGAAATCTAATATTTTTATAACATGATTACTTGTATGGTAAAGTGATTGCTCATAATGACCTATCAACTGTAGTCAAGTGTAGTTCCTCTTAACTCTGAGCTGAATAGTGTCTTCTGCAACTTTCTTGTTTCCATTCATACTCGTCAACATAGTTTTTTGCCGCAGCGGGCAGCTTTGACAAAAAAAGCTCTCAAACCCACAAACAAAAACTGTGGCAAAGTGAGCAACAGTCTGGTCAACATAGCGGCTCATTTGGAAGCTAAAGAGCTATTTCCATGGTAGAGACCAAAACAGATCTTCTGCAATTCATGGTTTTGCTGCTACAGCTCTTCAACTACAGTGTTGGGTATTGTCAAGTAGCTTTTTGTTGATGTTAATGTAACTCCGGATAGATACCGAGATGTCCTGCGCAGCTGCTCTGCAGTGTGACAGTTTATTAGACAAATCTGTACTGAAAACAAAAATGCTAAATGTGCTCGTGTCATCGAAAAGTAGTTTTATTTTTCAGCTTCAGTCACTGATCAAACACTATTTCAGTACAAATATCTGGCCGGATGTTCTGGTGCTGTTTTTCTTGAGCTTTGCAGAGCATCTCCCCCATCACCATCACCTGCTGAGTAGTAGTTTTCTCTCACTCTCCAGGCCAGTGCACATTCAGACAAGAATGCTGTACAAAAACATTTAAAAAGGATTTATCATGTATTCCCTGTTGATGTTTTTGCACAACAAACATTGCAACCAAAAGCCACTGCTGGGTGTTTTCTTCCATTTTACAGCTGTTTGGCTTGAAATCCATGAAAGCGTTACACACCTTGGAAGTGGATGGCATTCAAATGTGATTTAGTGCTGTGCTCAGTGTCTGCATCATGCTTTTGGTGTAATGACCATGAATGTGAAGAGGAAGTGTATCTGTGCATCCCCTCTGAGCAGTTCCTGTTTGCTTTTATTGCTTTTCGGAATCGATGCAGCACTCTCCACACTGCTGCTCATTGTATATGATGATGATGATGATGATGATCATGATCATGATGATGCATTTATTCAGGGGCCTGTGATTGGACACTTTCAGACTGCCGTGCTATCACCGTTTTATTGTCTAATTTTCATGTCTCTTAAACTCTGTCGTTCTCTGCATCTGTACCCGTCCTTCATTTTCTTATCAATCCTCCTCGCTCTACATCACTCCACCTCCTCTTCTCCTTTTATCTGCGCTCTCTACATCAGCTCTCCCTCCTTTCCTTTGCTTCTCATACTCTCCACTCTTTTCTCTCTCTCTCTCTCTCTCTCTCTCTCTCTCTCTCACTTCCTCCTTTTTTTTATGTCTCTCTCTCTCTCTCTCTCTCTCTCACTTCCTCCTTTTTTTTTATGTCTCTCTCTCTCTCTCTCTCTCTCTGCTGTTTTTGTAGTGACGCACTTATCAGGCTGTCAATTCTAATCTTGTATTGCCAGTGCAGAGCTGTCCATTCAGAATTACAGCTGCCCCTTCCTCTCTATCACTCGCCCCACATCCACTACCCCTTCCACCAGCCCCACCATCCCCCTGCCCCTCTCAGACAACAGAAATGCTGATGGGATCAGCAAGCTAAAGCTAACACTATAGTTCAGTCTTAAGCTTGTCACCTATAGAGCTGTGCACACAAATATACAGCATTTACGCTGAAGAGGGCATGGTGGTCACCCCAAGCAACAACAATCAGCCCTATATACTGGTGGTGAGTTGATCTGTGTAGTCTTCAAATAATATCATGATTTCATGGAAGACACATAATGATACACTGTGTATAAATCACAATGTTTATCCTCAATTGACTTCATAAATTCTAGCACTGGGCAACAAAATCAAATATCACAATATTTTTGGCTCAGAAAATACAAAATGAAACACATATCAACATCAAATTTAAAACAAAAAGGGTTGATATATTTCACTTTAGGTGTGACGAATAATAATTGTTTGAAGGTTTAGTATTTAATGTTAAATTACCAAAATAATAACTTTTTTACAATACTCCACTTTTTTGACATGCACAAGTATATTCTCATATCACATAACAATGTGAATTGTGTATATTGCCAAGCCTTTGGATACTGTGACATCTTGGGTGAAGAAAGCGACATCCAAACAGAAAGTTGCTGACTTATGTAAAAATGTTGCCATTTTTAGACAAAATTTTTGTTCAGAAAGTGTTTGTTATTTCAGGTTTGAAAAGTTCTATTTAGCAATAGAAGGACAAGCATCTAAATAGACCTATGCACCTGCTCTTTGTAGTTGATATTACTGTTGTGAATAGAGAATCTCTCTCATCCGAACATCAGTGTTACGACACATGTATTTTTTCCCATAATACTGGGCATGTGGATGGCCAAATGTACACACTTTTACACACTGTAGGACAGGAGATAAAGTGTGAACATCGGGATGCAATGTCAGCGCATCAGGATGATAAAGCTACATTACAGCCTTGCCATTTTGTCCACTGGGAGAAACCATCATAGAAAAGGACTATACACCAAGCTCTCCATTGACTAACTATATGTGTAAATGTGAAAATGTATTTGTGATTAAGGGGAGGAAGAAGTAACAAAAGCAACCTCCACATTCAAAACATGAGAAATTTTATCTGCATAAAATCACCCAAATGAAGACTTTCCATTTTCGTATCAAAAACTGAAAGTCCCTTTTAAATTCACAGTTTCCTGCCTTTAAACCAAAACTCTGTCAGTGGCTTTAAGATAAGAATTCTTTAACCTAGCTTTTAAAACTCAGACTGTTGTAAAAAAGAAATTAAAGTGATTTTTTTTTTTTTCCTAATACAACAAATGTTTCACACTCCTTAAAACACTGGCAAACAAAAATAGTAGTTGTCTCTCAATAAATGTTTGGGATATGAGTGTTACAAACGATCCACCTTCACTCATTTTCTTTTTCGACTCCCAATAGAATAAATCATCACAGATTGAGTATTTTATCAATATCGGGACCAGAAACTGAAACTAAATCTCATGATTGTGACTTTTTTTTTTAATCAGCCATTTTGGAATGAAGTTTCGGTCCATTTTTTCTCAGGGTATTCAAGGAAATGTGTTGATCAGACAGGTTAGGAAAAATACATGTATATTGATAATTTACCTAAATTCCAATTTGTCTTCCTGCTTTATTGCTGAAAAAATTGCTTTTCTTGTTCTTCTTCTGTGAGTTGAGGCTTTATTTGTTCATTGTACTCTTTTTAGAAATATGTTGAGCCATCTTCATTGATTTTTTTATCCATATTTCTTCACTGACATTTCATCTTCTGTCGACCTCCTCGAAGTTCACCAACACGAGTGTCGTTCAACAAGAGAGGAAAATGAAGAAATGAAGGAATACTCCCCCTTGTCCGCCCGCTTGACTGCATGTATCTGCAAGCTGTTAAGTGTCTTCACTCTCTCCTCTGAGTCAATACATGTGAATTTGGAGATTATTTAGCCTTCTATTTTTTTTTTCCTATTTTGTCATTCCATTAGCTCAACCTTCAGTTTATTCTATTTTCACTTCAAAGGCTCGGGTGGAACAGATGTCATTTCAAATGCCTGTCTTCTGCCTCATCACCTAAAAGTGGTGGATGATTATTTTTTAATGAAACCAGACACACGCACACACACAAATTACCTGTAAGCTGTGAAATAGACAAGCAATACTCTCACATCACCCTGAATGAGAACATGCATTTCTTTCCAGACACCGCAAAAGCTATTTTGAAGGGTTTTTTTTTTCTTATTCTCCCAAAATTTACTCGTGGACCTTGAATTTCGATTAGTTAATTTCATCCTGGCTAGAATACAGTGTGCGACGGCTTTTCTGAAACAATGCAATTTTCAAAGGAAGTCATTTCCTGCTTTCTGACTGACAGTTAAAGGGGAAAATGTGGCTGTTGCTTAATCCTGTGATAAGTATGCATTAGATGGATGTGAGCGTCTTTAAATGTCCTCAAGTTGTTGTTTGATACTCGCGCGGGGACCAATTTTTTTCATGGCTTGCTCTCCCCCCTGCAGAGTCTGAACACTGAAACCCAGGATCAGTGGATCATGAAAGAGAAAAATTCAAAGCTATTGAAAATTTCTAAAATGCAACCTGATGAAATAGGAACTTAGCCTTGGACATGGCCTCCCTTTGCCAAAAAAAAATCTAACTCTCTCTTCATTCAAAGCCCCTAATGACAATTGAGTAACGCTGCATGACCTCTCAAGCATAAATAGTGCATAGAAATACCTTTCATTTGGCATAATACCAACATATATCATTATAAATTCACTGTCATTATATCTTCTAGTAAATGAATGGAAATTGGATTGTTTTGGGTTTTTTTCTGCCTTTATAGGAACCAAGAAATCAGGTTAACTGATGTTCCACCGATACTAATGGCAACATCAAGCCGTCACTTCCTCCTCCCCGTCCTCCCTCGGCTGCACCTCTGCTCTCTCTTTCTCCTTATCTTTCTCTCTCACTTTCCACTCCCTTTCCTCCCCCCGTCTCTCCCGTGCTTGATGTGTTCTCTGCTCAGCAAAGAAGGCAATTTCCATATAGAATCACGACCAGGATCAGGTGACCTGGATTTGACTCGCCGTCAAAGCCCCTGCACGGGAAAATGAAAATGTATTCATGTGTGTTGGCTCAGGAGCATTCGCACAGATGTGAGCAGTCTTTGCCTCCTGAAAATGTAGTGAGATTGCAGTGTGCTGTTGTTGTTGACAAACCAACTGCAGTTTTTTTGAATAGCACCCTCGGAAAATGGGACTGAATTTGTTGTGATCTTTATGTTAGAGATTAAGAGAAAAACAGGAAGTAACCACAACACAACAAAAAGTCCCACCAAAATGAAACCAAGTGGAACTGCTATGAATGAGATTTTAATTACCGCTCGCTTCCTCCATCCCATGTTGTTTGTCTGGAACCACACCTTCCTATCTGTTCTTCTTCGTTCACTCATTTCATCAAATTGATCTGTTTTCTCAGAACAAGCCGCTGCTGCTCTTCGCAGAACTGCACTCCTTTTAACCTCTGTCCACTGTTTATTGAATGTTCTGCTTCCTTTATACTGAGAGCCATGTGCACAGTGGTTAGTGTTGATTAGTTAACCTCGAGAAACATCTCTCTTCCAAATACAGCTCACGCTGATAGACTCAAGCAATGTCTTTCCTCTTGTCCCTTTTTCCTCTCCATCCCTCTTTGCGCCTCCAGATAAGCAATGAGAAGCGGGCTTCGGCAGAAATGATGAAGCCCAAACCCAAACCTCAGAAAAAGAAGAAGAAGAAGGACCCCAATGAGCCGCAAAAACCTGTGTCGGCCTATGCGCTCTTCTTCAGAGACACCCAGGCGGCCATCAAGGGCCAGAACCCCAACGCCACGTTCGGGGACGTCTCCAAGATCGTGGCCTCCATGTGGGACAGCCTAGGAGAGGAACAGAAGCAGGTACCAAGTGTTGGGGTTTAAGATAACTGAAATAGTGAAGCGGCTGGGGAAACACACAGTAATCTGTAATGTATGTGGTGAAAAATGCTCATTTTAATTACGTGCACTAGCAACGCACATGTTGTTAACTAGTCGACGTGTACACAAATATACTGCAGTACTGTCTGAAAACTTTTGCATATTTTCTAAGCTTACACAGGGAAGGAGCACGTGCACATTGACATTCATATGACCCACGAGGGACTACTTAAACACTTAAGATCTTGTCACTCGTAACTTCAGACGGATCATCACTGCTCGTATTGTTTCAACCTCGGCTTAATCTGGCCAATCGCCCAAACAATAAACCAAGGACTGAAAACCTTAATATTCGCAGTTCTCTGATTTTATGTCCAAGTTCCACATAAGCTAACTATTCAATGAGAGTCTGTCTCTCTCTCTCTCTCTCTCTCTCTCTCTCTATGCTTTTCTACGTCACTTCCTAAGAGTGTTTCTGCAAGACAACTTCCATGAACTGCTCCATCCTGTTCAACCACACCCATCCGTGTGAAACATGAGGATTTAACCTACACACGTGCACACATTCTGTCGCTGCCAGTAGATGGCATATATACTGCAGCTGGAGAGCAGCCTCTTCCTGCTATTATGGGCTGTGTAATTACCAGAACATTTCTGTGAGATACAGCTCACCTTAATGAGCTCCTTATTTTCTTTCCAAAGATAATCCGTCCGTTTATCCCCAACTCCCCCGACTCTCATAAAAGAATGATTTTCTTTCTAAATTTAATGTCGAGCAAAGGGAAGGAGTGACGCAGGTGAGAGGTAAACATACCGAGACTAACAAAGTCAGACATTTTACGGACACAAAACGGTCAGTATGGGAGAAATAGAGATGCACACAGGGAGAATCCGAGTGTGTTAATAATACTCTGATGTTGTAGTGATCCCAGGCAAAAGTAAACAAATCAGAAATGAATACAACATTCATGTACCAGAATTCATTCATTTATTCATTTTCTCCCCCTTATCCCGTTAGGGGTCGCGGGGGGGGGCTGGAGCCTATCTCAGCATCTTCGGGCGAAGGCGGGGAACACTCTGGACAAGTCGCCAGTTCATCACAGGGCTGACATATAGAGACAAACAACTATCCACACTCACATTCACACCTACGGCCAATTTAGAGTGACCAATTAACCTACCCCCCGATTTGCATGTTTTTGGACTGTGGGAGGAAGCCGGAGTACCCGGAGAGAACCCACACAGACACAGGGAGAACATGCAAACTCCACACAGAAACACCCTGATCCGAGAATCGAACCCAGGACCTTCTTGCTGTGAGGCGACAGTGCTAACCACTGCACCACTGTGCCGCCTCATGTACCACAATGAGATAAGAAATAAAGTGTGAAGCGCCATCAAAAAAAAAATTTAGAAATATAGTCCAAAAAGTGAAAATCATTGCCTTTGACCAAAACAAAACTCACAGGAAGTTTCAGGCTGATGTGAGCTACACACTTCCTGTGTCTCTCCAGCTTCAAGAGTATCCACACAATGCATTTTCATTGGCCCTCTGACAAGCAGG
Source organism: Mola mola (assembly GCA_001698575.1). Classification (NCBI taxonomy): domain Eukaryota; kingdom Metazoa; phylum Chordata; class Actinopteri; order Tetraodontiformes; family Molidae; genus Mola; species Mola mola. The sequence continues at coordinate 1,570,936 of KV751326.1, forward strand.
GCTGTGTGAAGTTCTCATTTCCACTCTTTATTTATATTTCTCCTGCTATTTCGATCCTGCCTAGAATACAGAATTAGTGCCCCTCAGCATGCACAGACACACATGCACACTTATCATTGTGTGGATTTAGATGGAGGACATTTCAGCTATCCAGGAGGAGGGGACTATTGTTTTTGAAGTTATTTAACTCCTGCACAGCAGCAATAGGCAGGAGTGACAAGAGAGTTAGAAGAGGTCATTATGTTTTGCCTCATGGTTATTAATCTCCAAGACAAACTACAGTTTGTAGTTTCTTTTGTTATTAGCAATGTCTAAATAAACAGCAACAGGTCACAACATCTGGGCCTAATTAAATTCACAATTATCAATGACACACTTAAAAAGTTTGTCCGTAACTGCAGCCCATCAACTTGTATCAGAGATGGTAGATTGAGGACCAACAGACCCACTTGTTTCTGTGTCACACAGGTTTCATCACTGCCATATCCCATCTAGGAGACCACAGTAAAAATTTGGCCCCTTTTCCAAAAGCCACATTTCTTCTGACTTGACTCTGACACTAAAACAAAAAATTTCCTGAAAAACAAACGTACTGCTGCCTCATTGCGTACAGACATTCATCCAAAAGTGGCAATTAAATTGTAAGCACTCAGTGTTTGAGTTTATCTTGTGCTGTATCGTTTTGACATGCACAGACAGTAATGTGTTGAAATGGGTTAATATGCTGCATATCACACCAACTTAGGACGAAGTATGTAACATTTCATACCATACGCATAGTTTGTAGTGAGTTTGTCTGTCTCCTCGAACCTGTTTTTATATTTGTTTCCATGTTTTGGAATTTTTTGGGCATCACATTCCCAGGCTGTTCCAACAAATTCAACAAATAAACTAACTCCAAAATCGATTACTGCACTCTTGAATGGTGTATTTATAATCAGAAACCTTTGGCTTCCCTTGCAGAATAAAAAAGGGTGATGAAGGGTAAAAAAACATTTGTATTTCTCAGTTACTGTTGGTGTTGATTAAATGATTAATTTTGGCATCATTACAGCAGTAATAATGATGCTAGATTGAAATACCCAGTCCTGCAGGGGAGAGAACAAAATCATGTTACTAAGGAAAATACTTTTCTCACCTTTTTGTTTTGCATAACTGACATGATTTTGCCTGTAGTTCTTATAGCTTATAGCCCTGTTTTCAGACACTCCCACGCAGCCAGTACCTGCACGCAGGAACACGCATGCGAAAACATAAATCCATATGCAATCTTAGAGCTACATTCTCTATGCAAACATGCAGAGTTCATTCAAAGGCAACAGCAGTTTGTACATCACTGTAACAATATGGAAGGCAGTTTCAAACAGAACGCGTACACAAGTGTCTCTCGTATCCTTATGTGCCAAATGACAACAACCATTGTGGTGTATCACTAATGTCAGTATGCTGATAGGAGTGTTATTGTGGAGCTAAGAGAGAGAGAGAGAGAAAGAGAAGTTCCAGTTCATTTCTCTAGGTGGATTGGAATGGAAATGATGTGTTGCTACAATAGAAGGAGACACATTGAGATGAGAGAGTTTTAGTGCTCTAATGAGGAAATAGAGATGTTCTGTACCATTGGCTCTGATGGAAAGGGAAACATTAAGACCGTGTGTGTTTGTGTGGGTCCATGATGTGTTTGAGACAGCCTTAGATAAAAAGCATGTTTGTGTGTGTGCACATTTATGAGCATGTCAACCTCTCATCTCACCCGAAGCCTCTTGTTTTGATTTGTTTTTCCTGTTTCTTTTTGTTGTTTTTTCTCTCCATCACAGGGGTACAAGAGGAAAACAGAGGCGGCTAAGAAAGAGTACCTGAAAGCCTTGGCCGCGTACCGAGCCAGTCTGGTTTCCAAGGTAACACTTATGACACACAGGCCCTGGCTAAAGACTGATGATGGATTGGATGGAAAATCCCTGCTAATGGACTGGGCGTGGCTTCTTCCGAGCGGTGGTGGGTGGGGGCATGTGATGCAAAGAGAGCCGGCCATATTTGGAACAATACCTGATTTCCATAGGGTGCAGATGTTGGGGGTTGGGGATTGTAGTTGGTATGGTGATATGGTTGGGGGAGGGGTCATTCTAAAGGAGCACAGGAGCATGTAGCCAAAGAGGTGGAGGATGGAAAATGATTGCTCCCTCGTAGGCTTCACATGAGCTCTAGTTTCAGTCTGTTTCATATATTATCTGTAGAAATACAAGCCCTATATCTATCCTATACCAGCAGACGCCTTTCATCATCAGTTGTATTCCATCTCCACACAAGGAAGTACGTCCAAATCAACACGAGCAATCATAGGATTTCCTGCCTCTGTCAGCTACCTGCTAATTCAGATTTATGGTGTCCCTTTGGCCCAGTGGGTGATGGCATCTTGTATACCAGTGTGGTAGCAGGGTTGAATAAATAAAGGCAAGAAAGAGGGCTGCATTGTTTAGTGCCTTCTTGCATTAACGATACACAGCGTAGTGCATGGAAGATTCTTTGTGTCATTCCATTTGTTCTGCAGGCAAACAGCCTCATTTCTCTGCCTGGGCACCTGCATATATGTGTGAGAGTGTGTGTGTGTGTGTGTCTCTCTCCTTTTTCCATCTATCTGTCAAGGTGTCTATTGATCATTACCTTGGCCCCGGCTCTATTCATACAAATGGGCTCCATTACCTTCTAATCAACACTGATGGCTGGAGATGAGCAATGTGACAGCTCATCATAGGGGCCTGGGGAGGGTGGAGGTGGAGCTGGAGATGGAGGTGGATGCAGGGGTGCGGCATTTTGTGGGTGCCGCACCTGCTTAAAGTGATACTTTCAAAAATGAGAAAGAAGAAAAAGTGAAGTTTGGGTGCTTTTGGTGAAGTTTACCTTACTTTTCAATTTGACCATGTCAGCCTGTCAAGGTGTGAGAGCGACGCAAAGACAAACAGACAAAGCTGTCAGGCCGAAGATGTTTTGTAAAAAATATAAATGCACGCAGTCTAATTAATTGAAAAAGGTTTGCTATCAGCTATCCTTTTAAATGTGTGTCGGACAGTTGCACCAGACAAGAGAGAGAGAGCAGCTTCGTAATAAAGCAATCAATAAGAATTTGGATAAAGTCATCGAGCATTTAGGAAGCAGTGGGGAAATGTTTGCCAATTCTGCAAGTGTTCGATACACACAGTGGCTACGGTAATCGACTCTACTTTCTTACATGAGAGGATAGAATATACTCTCACATATGTCTAAGTAATGTGAAGCTGAAGAATAGCTTATCGTAGTTTCCCTTGACACCATATTTGTAAGTCCGGCAATAAGCAAAGACAGCAAACATTCCCCTGGAAAAGCATCGCACTCGAAATCCTTTCGACTTGGTTTTAACTTTCCTGCTGTATAATAGGACCCAGATTGACTAATAACAGAATGTTCCTTTAAAATACAGTTCATTGTAATGGATGCTGCTGTTTAAACAGAAATACAGCAGTTTACTGTACGTATTGACTAATTGTGATGCATATTTAGATGTTCTTAACTGAGAGCTGCTGGTCTCATTAAAACTAAGTTTTAATTGTCCACAGACTTACAACGACCCAGAACCAAAAAGTGCCCAGCAGACAAGTCAGCCCCCCCACCTGCTGCCCCCGAAGCAGCCCCTGTACAGTGTGCCCCCGCAGCCCTCTTCGCCCTACCTGGGCCCACCGGGCTCCTTCCCCCTGTCGGACCTCCAGAGTTACGCCGGGCCTCCCCGCCACACCCTGGCCCCGACCCTCAGCCAATCCCAGATGCTGCCGCCCAGCATGAGTGCCTCTCCCCCAGCTCCCTTCCAGATCAGCCCGCCTCTGCACCCCCACGCCCAGCTCTCCCTGCACCAGAGCTCCCTGCTCAACCAGCCAATCCGCATGCAGCAGTCACAGCCAATCATCTCGCACCAAATGGGGCTCCAGGCGCCTCTGCATTCCCCACCTCTCAGCCAACAGGTTGGTCCGGCCATCAGCAAAAATCTGTGAAACGACTCACTGATCTGCTCAAGGTCCTCAGAATGTACAGAATGTATTCTCACATGAATATATATTTTAAATAATTGATAAGTACAATTTATATTTATCACACTTAAAAGTGTTGCTTTAATGCTTTTCTTGCTTTGATTAAAATTTAATCGCCATTCGGTGTCCAGTGTCAGTTGCTCCTGTTTCATCAACAAAAAAAAAAAATCTTATTTTAATTTTTAACAAGCATCAGTCAAGATTTTAGCAAACAAAGAAGAACAAAGCACATTCGGGATCATGGTTTTTTTAAAAAAGTAGCTTGTTTCACCCGTAGCGGCTACTTTTTCTTTAACCTCTGAGCCGCTGATGTCTCCGGTCCAGCAGGGGATCATGTTGGTGAAAGACTCTGTGCTATTTTTGAGATCTCTTAGCCATGCAACCAGAGACAAAGCTTGCTTATTGTGTTTCCAGCACAACTGCTAACGAGTAGCATTGCGCAGTGTCACGACTCTTAAAGCTTTCTCTCTCCCTTCTCCCGATCGACAGGGATTCTCCCATATCCAGGCTGAGTACCAGAACAGTGTCGGAGGGTCACAATCCCCAGGGGGCCCCAACCCAGTGCATGGCCAGAACCCGGACTGGGACAGCGAGTACTGCAATAGGGACTGTGGACCCAACCACTGCGGGTGAGCTCGTCACATCAGCCACCACACGGTGCTATGTTGAGTGTTAAGGACAGCCACATGGGACATCCAATTCAGGACGTCCAATTGTTGAGAATATCAAGTAGTTGTCTGGCGGTTACTAATTTTCCAGAGGAGTTGTACTAAACCATTTCATTTTCAAACTCAGAGTGTATGAATGATAAACTGCAATGATAAACTGCACTCTGCTAAAGCAAAAGCATCTCCTTGAAATTGAAATGAGTTATGCAGCAGTAGGACGCAGCTATTACTGAACTCGGTAAAAGTGTGACATCCAATTAAGTTCCCATGTGTTTTGCTCGGCACACATTGTCCTATTGAATCAAGCGATTCAAGCAAGTAGAAGAGGAAGGCTGTATTGTCTTATACCTGCACCTCGCTGCTGCTGGAAGTCAGGGTCTGTCTACATTTCGAGCTGATTCATCTGAATGTCAAATGGGATCATGCCTGGGTCAACTGATGTTTGATGCTCTTTGAAGGAGCTAGAGTCTGTGCTGAAAACCTTCTGTGTCAAGGTTATTGTTTTTGGCAGTTTTGGAAGGCGCTGAATTATTTTCAGCGTGTCACAGAGAACAGACTTGTATTTGGCATTTAAGCGCCAAGTGATCTGCAAGTTCTGACTTTTGCATTTCTCCTTATACTTATTGATCGGCTGTTGGTTGCTGACGGTGCTCATGCTTGTTTTGGATGTGCTTTCTTAGCCATGTCTCCCTTGGAAAAGATTTCATTTGGATTTCCTGGTAAAAAAAAATCTGGGCTAAAGATAGAATAGTCTGAACATAATTGAATTGCGTTGCCTGTATATATTTATTGATGCCGTTTCTTCTTCCCCAGCAGTGGTATGGGAGCTCGGGACAAGCCTCTCTACCTCACTTGAAGCTGAAAGACCTCCAGATGTCAGTCTCCAGAGAGCTTTCCATCATAATGTCATCCATGTATCATCTTATACACCACCTTCTTATTCTTTCTGCTTTGCGACGGATTTCGAAAATCCCAAAGACCGCTACAGCAACTTCACCTATTTGCCAAGCACTTAGATGGGCCAGAAGCCTCGGGCACTTGTCTTGTTTTTCCTTTCTTTTTCCCCCCCCCCCCCTTATCAGTGAATTTAACATTTATTTGTGAGGGTTAGGCAATGAGCTTTAAGCTCATACACACTTACTGGAAATGAAGACCAAAAAAAAAAAAAAAGTTTTCTTATTTTGTTTTGTATTTTTTTTATTTTCTAAAGATACTCTCCCTCCTCTTGACTCTTTCTTTTTCCGTGTTTGCCGTGGACTCTCTTTATCGGGGAGATGAAATGCTGTAAGCATACTCAAAACGAAGGGGTGTTGGGCAGAGAAGCTAGAATTTTAGTCTCCTCACGAGGGAGGGATGAACTTTAGGACTGACTGAAACACTCCAGCTGGATGAAAGCAAAGTGAAATTTTACTAAAGATAATCACAAACATTTGTAAATCATCAAAAAGGACTCCCTCATTTCCTTTTTTTTCCCCTCACAGAGTGATTGTAAATATCACCAAAATGGATTCCTCTTGTGTGTGTTTAGCTGCGGTCCCTCGCTTTCTTTGTTTTTTGTTTAACATTGGTTTAGTTTGGGGTTCGGTGATTTCCATACAGGCGGATTCAGCGAGGGAACACACACACTAAAAGTTGTGTTGAAACTATTCACTGCTCTTGTTTCTCCTCAAATGAAGAGAGAAAAGACTGAAACACGCTCCGCGTCCTCAGCCGCCGGAGCTCTACCAGAGAGTGTCCCTCTCTTCACGTGACCTCAGGACGTTACGGAACTGTAGAGGTCAAAGATTGATACCTCTCCTTTTAGCCCCTCCTCCTCCTGGTCGGTAAGGACCGCCCCCCTCCTGTGACCCTGCCCACCTCCCTCTAGTCCCAACACCACTTGTACAGGTGAATTAAAAAAAAAAAAAATTGCTAAATGTGAAATGTTACTAAAGAAGAAAAAAATTACAGTGGGTTTTAAAGTTTTTGACTAGTTTTATTAGGTGTTTTAGGATTGTGTTGAACTCATCTTTATCATTTTTTGTGAATAAAAAAAGAAATTCTGAAGATATTTTGTTTTTTTTTGTTTTTGTTTTTGTTTTGTTTTTCTCACTGTAGCAGAATTTGCGTTTTGAAAAAGCATTCATGGGGGGGGTAGATATGTTAATTTTGTGTATAAACCTGCCAAATGTACTTCTTTAATTTGTGAAGCCAGTGATGAGAGAAAACCCATTTTGTTTCGTTAACTATCATATGTTTTACAATATGGTCATTCTATTTAATTTGGTTGCAGGTTTTACATCTATTTATGAATGATATAAAATAACATTTTGGCTTATTTTCATCAAAATGTTGTTGGTTCAACACTTTTGTACCAACATTAGATTCATTTTGTGTCACAAATGCTTCTTTTGTTTTTCTTTTGTCTGTAATAAAATGTTTAAAGTGGAGAAATGGACTTCATGTCTTTTTTTCCTTTTAATTGTCTTCTGTATGTACTTACTGAATCCAGGCAAATGTGTTAGCTTATTCCTCTGCAGGTGTCTGGGGTTAATTAGAATTATCTTCCACGGCGTGGTAGAGTCTCTGTGGCTGCTTTCGTGAGGCTCATTACGTGAAGAGTTTGGGCTTCCCAGTGCACCTTTGCTTTAACCCTTTCACTTTCTTTTTTTTCATTATCTAGACATGATCAATATTGTCTATCAAGCAGCATATTTCTGCCCACTGGTCATGTTTTCTGCCAAAGGCGTGACGATGAAACTCTGACTCGATGCTCAGCGGTGCTCACTCTTTCAGAGAACTAGCTGAGAAGGAATACAAAAAAGACTTTTTACTTATGAATTTCACAGTTGGATTAAAGGTAGAATAGAAATGGAATCCATCATCTCTCTCTCTCTCTCTCTCTCTCTCTCTCTCTCTCTCTCTCTCTCTCTCTCTCTCTGTCTCCCTCTCTTCCTCTCTTTCCATAATGGTGATGATACAGCGCCCCCTAGAGCGCCCAGAGAAGAATCACTCCATTACAGTTAAAGGCTTCATCTAGACTCTCGCTGATGTGCGGTAGTGACAACGAGGGACATTAACGACCCTCGCATCACCACATTTACCCCCACCGAGGTGCCCTTGAGCAAGGCTCTTATCCCAAAACCGTGGCACCACTGGGCAGTTACAGATGTGAGTGAGTGTGAAGAGGAATAAAAGAGAGAACTCCTGAAACACATTACGCTTAAATGTTAATTAAAAAGTTAAACAAGATCAATACATGATGACAAGGTTCATTTCAGATGAGAGCAGCCAACAAACCCCAACAAATGAGGACACAATTAAAGATGGCACACTGTATGTTTAGTTTTCTGCTTTACCTTCCCTCATTGGCGCTCCTCTAGCGCCACCTGCTGGCGGCTTCTGGTTCCAAACGCAATAAAACCTACTTTAATCCCCCCAATATCTGCGTTGCATTTGCATTCGAACTGCAACATACAGAGAGAAAACACAAGGAGAGGCTGATTTGCTGGTTTAGGCACATTTTAAGACTGTACAAACAAAAAAGAAAATAGTTAAAAACCAAAGCCACTTCTACCCACTTTTAAGTCTTTAGGAATTTAAAGGTTTCATTTTGAAATCCATATTTAGTTTAAAATCCTTATTAAAACAAGTGCTTGGGGGATAGTTCATCCCAATGAAAGAATTTTTCTCATTTTATGAAAAGCAGACCAATGAAAGCTCCATGCAAACAACTAAATTATGTGTAAATTAAAGATTGTTATCGATAGGATGTTTTGAAGTCGGATCATTCTCACATCAGCAAGTTCTATATTACCCAGCGCTGCATGTTAAGGATTGCCATTGATTAACAAAACGTCAGTATGTTTAAACATTATATGGCAGATGGTTTTGCAGTCTAGTCTGAGGATATCTGACTCCAGTGGGCCTGGACCTTAAGACGGAAGTGTGCTCATTCGTATTATAAATAAAATGAACCGGTCATTGTTTGATGCCCTTTGTTGCAGAGGGTTTCAAAATATTCTGCGCGTCTCCTTTTGCAATATTGGCCGTCCAATCTCCCATCACTAATATTGTCTCCAGCAGCTCTGATGCAGCTTCCAACAGAGGCTCTCATTTCCTCCTCAGATGGACATGAACTCTGCTGACACGACAGGCATCAGTGGCATCATTGTCTGACGGCCAACAAAAGACGACAAGGCAAACAAGAGAGGTCAGAGCGTTTCACTGACCAAACACTCGATTGCTTGCCGAGGCGAAAAAGCCGCTGAGAAAATCGCACTCATAAGACACCCTCATTTGGAAAGAAAATTTCTGGTGCTTTGGGGATCACTTATTCCATCTAAAGGTGTCATTTGTAGAGAGGCTTTGGGTGGCCTCTTCCTAACTGATGCTTAAGTGTATTAAGATGACCCCGAGGAACGTAAACAACCAGGCAAACTTTGAACAAAAATATTTTTATTATTACAAGGACCTGCCATGGCCACTGACATATAACAGTTACAATAACTGGCAGAAGTACTTTCAATTTGTAAGATTAAATATATGCTAGCAGATGTTTTTCATCAGGCAATTATTGGTCTTTTCAATTCATTCATACAGTAGTACTTTCCAAAACATAATACTGTATGCTGTGCAAATATAAAATATAAGATGGGCTCTACAGAAACCATTTATCTTCATATTCTTGCAGTCAGTTTGGTAAATGCTAGACTGTGTGTTTTGGAGCGCCCTTGGTTTTAAATTAGGTTAACTGCACAAACAGATTTCTTTCTTGCTGCTTGCCGGCGGCTCACAATTATATTGTTATTGAAGAAAAATCATAAATCATATAGGGTGAACAGTGTAAAATATGTTCCAAAATGTGTAGTAATTTTCATCCCCAGTTCATTTATATGTCTAAAAATGTGGTATAATTAGATGTTTTTGTGGTCATTCAGTATGTCCTACTCTCTCCATTTACACAGAGAAACACTTTTACAGTCTAATCATTGTCCATTGTATTGTGAAGCCATGGTCCTGTTATTATTAACCAATAAAACAATGGCTAAACTGGTTTTTTATTGCTGGGTCATTAAATACTGATGCTTTTGGTTTATAGTTTCGGACTGGCAACCAACTCAAAGCATCAGCATTTGACGACAAGGGAATGAAATTCAGAAGTCAGCTGTGTTGAATATTATACCTTTAATGCAAAAAAAAAAAAATTAAGACTCAAAAAGACATTCTGACAAATAAACAGGGATCTTTAACCTTCAATCCTAAAAAGCTTTTTTGCTCCTTTTATGTTCAAAGAGCGGTGCTGGGGTTTTTTTTTTCCAGTTTTGTGTCTGCACGTCTTCCAGTAAGTGCATTTACAGCTGATTTGTTTCACAAAACCTGACTGTGAGCAAACAGCAGAGGGTGACAATCCACTAACCAGAGGGAACATTTAAAGAGACTTCTCTATTCTGTGCAAAATCCGGAAAACTGTCCAACCCAAAGAACTTCCTGTCTTCCTCGTTTCCACCCCAGTGATTTGATCTGACCGGGAAAGTGGGAAACATGTAAGATTGTTTAGCTCACAAGAAAGGAAAGCCGACGTCTAAAAATTTGCAACATTCATTTTTGTCCCATAGTGACGATAAAACAGAACAACTGGAATATCAGCACAGACATGTCTGGCACAGATTATAGCTACACGCAATACAAAACACTAACACTACAGCGGAGCTCACTAAACGCAACCAGAAAGACATCTATACAGTCTGTGACGTGGTTCGATAGGATGACACAAGAAAGAACGCTCTCTTGCTGCACAACACATCTTACATACACCGCTTTATCCTTCTTTAGCTTGTGCTTTAAGTTAGTGCTGTGGACGCAGTCAACAAATCAATACATTAAAAGAAAGAAAATATTGAAATCGCCTGTTGTTTTAACAAAAATATTAGTAGTTTAGTAGTCTAATGTGATCAGTGCTATGCTAGTTAACTGTCTTCTTTTCGAACCCTGACTTTATCTACAGTTTGTCAGTGATGGATGTGAGCTCAGTTTGCACTGTAAAAAAAACAAACAACAACAACAAAACAAAGCAAAAATCGTTGTTTCAACGTGAAAAAAATAAAATAAAATAAACGTTATCATCTGGGTGGCCTTAAACTTTAACTTCACTAAACTTGAAAAGGCAAGTGGAGGTAACTGTGACTCACCACAAATAGTTAAAGTTACGTAAAACAAGGACTTTGTGTTTTATAATGTACTTTAAATTAGTTTATGAGCTTGTATAATCTCTTAAACTGTTAACTATAACAAATATGTTTATTTTTTTTGTGGAGCGTATTAAAATGTGAAGGGAAAAAAAAAGGGTTTTCCTTGTTTCGCTGAGCTACTCATTTGTACACTTTAGGTGCGCGATAAACTTGCAAGTTTTAGGCCACTAGAGTAGATTGAAGGAACTTCTAATGCTGTGTTTAATACGCGACTCCCCATTAAATGACATCTCTCATGGAAGCATCAGGAGACATCACTGACAAATAGAGTTGGAAAAGGTTTTTAGCGAGATTGCCAGGCCGCTCCTGCAAATAGCACGTTTGTCAAATCAAATCTTGAATTAATGAGTGTAAACATTTCAAGAAGGTTCATAATATTGACTCAGCGCTCCGCGTAGCTCCGGCATCATTCGGACGCCTCATGTTGCTCCCTCTCCTCAGGAACAGACATGAAGATCTTCTGACAGAATGTGGTGAAGATTTCTGAGGAGAAACAACATCATAACATTAGCCGTGTTTGTTTTCTTCCACTGGCTCGCTACATTACAGATTTTTATCAAACATCATCTCGACACCTTTGTTTGAGTCCCCTGTGCCGACTACGTAAACACGCTCCTGCGGATATTCTCACGTGAATTTCATAACAAACTGAAATGGATGCTGCTTCAGACCCGCCCGAGCGAACGGAGAAGGTCGCCACAAAAAAACAAGATGCGTTTCAACTCACCCAACATCTTCTTGACCACATGGGGCTTCTTCCACTTGTAGCCCAGGAGGTATGCCGGGAGGCCCGTGAGAATGATGCCGCTGCCTACCAGGCATTCAAACGGAGCAGCCCAGAAGGACACGATGATCATGAAGATGCAGCCCAAAACAAAAGCCAAGGGGATGAACAGCGGAAACTGCAGAAAAAAATGCAAGGCGTAGTTGTAAAGTTTTATTAAGGTTACTTTTAGGGAGAGGCACCTTTAACTTGAAAAAAACGGAACATTTGTTCAGTTTGGGACACTAAGAACATTAGAACGCTGCTAAGAACGTTACATCTTTTTTGCCGGGGGTGTGAGAAAAATGTTTGTATTGACACAATAAGCATTAGTAGCCATATTTTGCCTATTTGGCCTATGACACCACATGGGCAGCTCAAACCAGTGGAGGAGCACTCTGTATTTACTCCATGTTGTTGTTTAAGGGAAATTCTGTGGCGTTTTCATTTTCTTATCTTAACGCTGCTGCTCCACCACGAGCCAGAACTAGCGACACGTTAAATGGATCAATAAACTATCTGATTATTTTGCACATTCCACTCAGATGAATAAAAATAATAAAATCTTATCATCAAATAAAGTATATTATAATGTTTTAAGGTAAGACTGATCTCTGGAGAACATGTAATGTCATTAACAATAGGTTTCCTGGCATAATGAGTGCTTTTGCTTTTGACACTGTAGTATTACTATTATTAATTCAACTTAAAATAGTTCATAAAGCTGCCAGTTATTGTGTTTTTACCTTTAAATTCATTTAAAAAGTCTAGTTTATTACTGTCAAACTTTCTGAGACACATTACTGATTAGTATGATTACAGAGATTATTATGAGCTAGCTGGGCATCACAAGCTAAGTGCATGTCAGAGGTTCTGAATTTAGATCTAAGAAATGATCAATCCGTCTCATTTCATGAATGCTTTACGTGTTACAGGTTGGTTTTAGAAAACAAACGGGCTGAGAGTGCTCAGGCTCAAAAGGAAGATGAAAGCCCACCCTCCACCAAAGTAATATTCCCCTGATGAAACAGAAACAAAGGGCCACTCCCTCCTGTCCTGTCCGCAGCACGGCTCCATTTCCAACTAATAACAAGCAGTGGTACAATGGAGCCTTTCATTAAAAAGAGACATAATGAGTCCAAAAAAATAGAGGCTGCATTGTGAAGCCAGAAGACATGTTGATGTTTTGGGCAGACAAAGAAGCTAGCTGACGTTCAGTTAAAACAAAGGTCGTGCAGCGTACCTTTCAGCGAGTCTCAAACGCTACAGCCTTTCCCAGTCGGGTACTTTACCTTAATGGGCCTTCTGAGGTTGGGCTTGGTAAAGCGCAGCCACAGCATGCCAGCAATGGCCATGCCAACACAGAGCCAGGTGAAGAAGCTGAAGAGGTTGATGACAGAGAAGATGTCCTGCGAGATGGTGTACATCATGGACAGCAGACACTGACACGAGGGGAACGGAGACAACATTGGATTAGTCTTACATACAGCATATAATCGCAAACATGTTGTACTTTACGGATTGTTTGAGGATTTTTCTTCTGTGCTTAATGTTAAATGTTGATATGAACAATCAACCACAATCAACCACCACATTTCCTTCACCACCTTCAGAAAAAAAAATCTTTGTGACCTATGGTACAAAAGGATTCTTGTTTAATAAACATACCCATACAAATACTTTTACAACAGATTTATGGCCTGTACCTTCATTATTAATCTGAAATTTCTAATATTCAGCCAATATTTCAATTTAAAAAGTTCAAAAAATGTAATAACCTCAACGACATAATGGGAGAACCAACTGTAATGTGACGCTATTCTCAAAATATCTATTTATTCATTTATTTATATCTTGTAGAGACAGCCACTGCCATTAGCATGCTAATCAATTAGCCGCTGCCCTTTTTTCTTGTAATATCATGTGGGCTGCATTGATAAGTTAATTAATGAATTAGTTGATCCAAAGGAAATTAATTAACAGCTATTTTGATAGTAAAATACTAGTTTCAGGCTTGTTTTGACCATCTTAAATGTCAGAACTTGCTGCTTTTCTTTGTCATTTCTGACGGTAAATGAAGTTTCTTTGTTTATTTTTAATTACTAGTTTGAGTTAAGAACTCATTTGAGGTTGTCAAATTGGGCTCTGTGTTGTGAGAATTTTTCGCATTTTTCCTGACAATTTATGGAGCGAATGATTAGTTGATTAGTTGATTAATCGTTAATCATTGTGATCAGTTGTCGGAATAAATTTTGTACATTTTGGTCAAATTTGCGCATTCTTGCCCTGCTATGAGTTACAACTTGTGTTATGAGATTAGTCTAGATTTGAAGTTTGAAACATTTGCTATACATTTTTGAGGACACTGCATTGTTTATTACAAAAGTTTTAATGTACACAACCTTGAACAATGTCATTGGAAGGGGATGAAATACTGCCCCCTACTGGTTTGGAGCATGTGGCTGGTATATACAAGTTGCACCTTTAATGCACCTCCATGTGCTATAGCCTTATTTCATGTGTTTACCAGGTTGTTGAGCTAATTTCACACTAATAATTTCTATCGGTGATCATTTATAATGCAGGAAGGTATCTGTCAGTCTTACAGTGAAGATGAGGGACGGCACAGGTGTGAAGAGGTCAGTGTGGACCAATCCCAGAGCAGCAGGGAGCTGGCCCTCTCGAGCTCCAGCATAGAACAGCCTAGAAAAGAAAAATCCCTGCGGTGAGTGTTTGGTAATGAAACACTTGCCCGTGTGTGAGTGTTCAACATATGAAACACAGTAGGAAACTGGGTGCAGACACACACCGTGCTGAGGTGAACAGAGAGCCATTGACGGCTCCGAAGCAGGAGAGTCCCACGAAGACAGGAATCAGCCAGGACATCACGCCAAGATGGTACTCCCCGAAACTCTGCCAAGCAACACAACGTACGCTAAATCAAAACAGACCAAAACAATGTAATCGAGGGCTATGAGCTGCAGTCCGCAGGTTTGTAGCTGCGGCAACAGAGGCGTGATGCTCACCACGGCGACGGCCTCGGAGTCAATCATGACTTGAGGAGAGATGGTGGTGAAGTAGGCCAGGTTGGTCAGAACGTACACCACCGTCACTATAGGCATGGAGATGATGATAGACAACGGCAGGTTCCTGTGATGGGAGGGAAGGTCAGAGGTCATGTTTTTAAGTAATATCAGTGAACGAATTGATCTCTGCAGTTACATCTGAAAATGTAACCGCAGTATTAACAGGTATCATACAAAGGAGGGACAAAACACCCGAAATAGAAACGCAATACGACAAGCCGATGTTGGATGGAAGTGCAGTGAATTGTAAGGGGTTCAGTGTAAATTCAACATCATCACCTCTCCGGATTGATCATCTCCTCCGTCACATAGTTCAGGTAATTCCTGGAGGAAAACACAGAGGGCTATTTTAGGCACAAGATCAGGGCTGGAATCGCTGTGCATTGGAATACAAACAGGTAACAGCTATAAATAAATCTCACTCTATTTTTGGCGGGGTAATATCATCAAAATAAGTTCCTCACCAGCCTCCGAAAGCAAAGAGGCCGCTGTACAGAGCCAAGACAATATTATCCACTCCAAACTTGCTGCCTTCAAATGCCTTTTCTGGTGTCAGATACGGCACATCACCTGTAAAAAGCACAACATGAAGGAATCTTAAACCAACGTGCGAGAAGCCTTCCACTTTGTGCGCTAAAAGCTTAGGTTCATGCAGTGATGGTTGGTTTGATAGAAACATAATGGCTGGTATGAAGCCTGCTCTGTTGCTGCCTGCCCTTTGACTCTCGGGACATCGGGACTCCATCTGAGCAATTCGCCTCCAGGTTGATGTACTGACACACAATCGGGTCCAGTCCAGGCTGGCATTTCAGAAATGAACAGATATATATCTGATAGGTTCACCTCAATCCACTCATTTTACCACAGCAGCAACAGTAACAAACCCTGTGTGTTTGATTCAGCTCCGGTCTACCTGTCGCTTTCACATGGTAATGACTCTACGTTCTGCGAGGCCTATCACTCATGCGTCACAGTCTTACTCTGTCCCTCTCTCGTGAAAGACTTCAGTGTGACAGCTGCCGAGCTTCGCCGCCTAGTTCCCATGGCAACACAGCATTGCATACAAAAGCGGCAGGCAGGGCTCTGCAGAAAATGTGGGGGAGGAGCAGATATACAGCATGGGGCAAATGGTGTCCATGCTGTCTTCCCGCACTGTTTTACGTAGCATTTATGGCTCTTACATGAGGTGGAGACGGACGTGCACGTGTGAACCACGCCAGCAGCAGCTTCATTATAAACACACCGGATTGCTACAGGCAGGGGAGTTGCTCCTAAACTGTTTGTTATGACTAAGTCACATTTAAAATATTGTTTTAGGTGAGAAGATGCTCAGCACCGTTCGGCTTCACCCACCCACACGGACACACATAAACATGCACACTTTCTCATACTCGTGTGGCCGCAGACAGACAGGCCTTGTGCTCGGACTCTGGAACTGTGCTGACACTCTGAAAGGACGGCAGCCTGCTGAGTTGGGCTCATTAACGTTAGTTAGTTAGTTTGTTGCTCATTAGAGACCAAAGGAATGTATCAGAATTAATGATACACACAGGGGTGAGACACTTATGGCTGGGACAGCAATGCCATTTACAACAACGAAAACAAACTGCAGTTCTTTTAACGCTGTACTCAGATGTATCCTGGGAAAAAGAGGCAGCAACACAATACCTTCATTGAGGATTTTGTTCCTGTTAAAGCTGTTTAAATGACAGATATAGATATAGGATGCACCTAGTTATTTGTTATTGTTGGCGTGCTTGTATTAATACTATTAATACCTTGTGTCGGGCCTGGTGAGGATGGGGACACTGAGACCATTTGTCAGTCCCCATAAAATTGAGATGTAGATCCCTGCCGGGGCCATGACAGATAAAACTATTAACGACAGAAAATTAAAGCCAACCGTGTGGACATTTTCTGTGTCTTTGTCACGCCATCTGTTGGCTGATGAATAAGTACGGCTCACCTGTAAAAATCTGGATGAAGCCAAAGAGGATGATGGTGCATAGTGCCAGCAATTTGGAGGCTGTAAACAGGTCCTGGACCTTGGTGGCTGCTCTCACGCTGATACAGTTCACAAACGTCAGGGAGGCTGCAGGAAATAAAAAAGGAAGGAGACTCAGAAGTTTGCAGGCTGATCGCCTCAAGCTAATTACTCGCAGTCTATGAAGGAAAAACACACATTTGATCATAGTTTGTCTTTGTAAACAAACCTACTCACTGAGACACAGGCAGGCGATGAGCTTGGCAGCACTGTCTGGGACAGAGCAGTTTGGGTAAAGAGGTTTCAGCAGATAGGTGGCGAAGACCAGGGACACCACGTACTGCGATGATGGACGGATGATCAGCATCTCCACCCACAGTTTCAGAAAGGCTGCCAGCTCACCATACACCTCCAGGATGTACGTATAGTCTCCACCCGATTTGCTAATGGTCGTGCCCAGCTCGGCGTAGCACAGGGCTCCCATGGTGGAGACCACTCCGCAGACAGACCAGATGATCAGGGAGAGGCCAGCCGAGCCAGTCTCCTTCACTACCCCTGTTGGCGTGACAAAAATGCCAGAGCCAATGATGGTGCCTATGATCATTCCCACACCATTGAAGAGGGTGATGCTGCGTTTGAGCACAATTTTCTCCCCTTTGGCGGGCGAGCCATCAGTCGGCGATGGGACCATCGGGGTGGAAGGAGACGCTGGCTGCTCTTCAATCATACCATCTTGGTCCCGTATGGCTTCTGCCGCTGGTAGAGAGAGGACGGCAGAGTTGGTGAGAAGACACGAATTTTACGTTTGAAGAATAATAAAGAAGAAAACGTCAGTGTGTTGAGTTTTCTGAAGAATTTCTTCGCTGATAAATTTTAGTTTTAAACTCATCACCACACTCAACTGATGGCAAAAAAAAGCACATTCGTTTTTTAATGTACATTTTTCAGTACCTACCTTTGTAGAAGCACAGGCAGAGACTATGGCTCCCACTTTTCTCAAACAGGTTAAACAGGCTCATCAGGGTTACAGTATTTAACAACCTGCTTCTCTGGATCAACACCTTGTCTCTCCAATTCACTCCCGTTTTACTGACTAAATGGTACTACCTCGGCTAATTGTGTTCAGTCACCTTCTGAGGCACACAGGATATGTTTATGTGTTATTTGGGCGACATTGTAGGGACGGCACAGTGGTGTAGTGGTTAGCACTGTCGCCTCACAGCAAGAAGGTCCTGGGTTTGATTTCCGGGTCAGGGCTCTTCTGTGTGGAGTTTGCATGTTCTCCCTGTGCCTGCCTAGGTTCTGTCCGGGTACTCCGGTGTTCTCCCACAGTCCAAAAACACGCAAACTGGGGGTTAGGCTACTTTCCCCCCCACCCCCCGCGAACCCTAACCGGATAAACCGTAGAAAATGGATGGATGGACGTATCACCCTTTACTTTGGTGACCTGCCAACATCTCACACACACACTCACACTCACACATAAAACACCACGCTGCATCTCAGCTGCATCCATCTGGCTATACTTTTGCATCAGGCAATGTTGCATCAGAGCGCATGACAGAGCCATGCAGCCCTACACCATGTGGTGTCTACAGCAAAATGAGCATGCACTGTACCTACCCTCCATCTTCTCCTGGCTCGCCGCCTTGGCAACGCTGTCCCGGCTGCTCCGTGATTTCAGCTCTGGCTCAGCCATAGTCCCTCTTAATCCAGATCCCTCTTGTCTTGTCTTTTTCCCCTTTTTCCCTCTTTTCCTTCCTCCCTTTATTTATCCTCCTGCTGTGATTGACTCTCTGTCGCTCTCATACACACAGCCCACCCTCCCCTCAACTCTCTCTCTTTCTCCCTCAAGCCCCTGCCTGATTTGTCCTCTGTCTCACACACATACACACACACACCCCACACATACACTAACACTGCCTTCGTCTCTCAGACTGGAATACATCTGACCCTGATCCTTTCTCTTCCTCTCCCTTGCCCCCTCCCTCTGTGCCTCCAGGATAGCAGCAGGGAGGAGCTGAACCTTTATGATGCTGCTGTCGCCTGAGCCCACGCCCAGCCCTAATGAATGATGGGATTGCACAGAGAAGGGGAAGTGGGTTACTCCCAGGCACCATGTGACACTGTAATCCGGTGCTGCCTAATATAGCAAGATGCAGTATGTCAATGTGTGGCTGTGTTTGCTTTCATGTCAGAGTTTATTAGCAGGAAAAAAAACCAGTGGTGTCAACATGGATAAAATAAGTGGCTTTGTTCTCCCTCTGTCACATGCAGAAACGGGGGCGCCACAGAGAAAATTGATACGCACTGGCCCTATTTAATACAATGCAGAATAACACAACAACGAGTTTTTCCCAACACTTTAAATGCACCAACTTGACACCATGAAATGTTCATGGGTGTTCAAAATCAGACCGAACCAGCACATCATCAGTTATGGGATCATACTGCTCTTTCTTTCTTTCTTTTAAAGATTCTAGAGAAAGCAGTAGCGAAACAACTATGTGGCTTTCTTCAGTATAATAGAAGAGTTTCAGTCAGGTTTTAGAAAGCATCACAGCACAGAAACGGCATTGTTGAAAGTTACAAATGACCTCCTCACTGCATCTGATGAGGGACTTATCTCTATACTAGTCTTATTAGATCTTAGTGCAGCTTTTGACGCTATCGATCATCACATTTTACTACAGAGGATGGAACACCAAATTGGCATTAAAGGATCTGCTCTAAAATGGTTTAAGTCCTACCTATCTGATAGATATAATTTTGTTCATGTTAATGATGAATCATCAAGATATGACAAGGTTAGTCATGGAGTCCCACAAGGTTCTGTGCTTGGACCATTAGTATTCACTGTATACATGCTTCCTTTAAGTAATATTATTAGAAAGCAATCCATTCATTTACTCCATACATTTTCACTGTTATGCAGATGACACACAACTATACTTATCCATGAAGCCAGATGAAACCCATCAGTTAGCTAATCTACAGTCATGTCTTAAGGACATTAAAAACTGGATGTCTCATAACGTTTTAATGTTAAACTCTGACAAAAGTGAAGTCATTGTGCTGGGCCCTAAACACATTTGAGACTCATTATCCAGCAACATAGTTAATCTGGATGGCATTGCCTTGGCCTCCAGCACCACTGTCAGAAACCTGGGTGTTATATTTGACCAGGAGCTGTCTTTTAAATCACATGTTAAACAGATTTCAAGGACCACCTTCTTTCACCTCCGTAACATTGCTAAAATCCGGCACATCCTGTCTCAACAAGATGCAGAAAAACTAGTTCATGCGTTTGTTACTTCCAGGCTGGACTACTGTAATTCTTTATTTTCAGGTTGCCCTAACAAAATTTTAAAAACTCTTCAGTTAATCCAAAATGCAGCAGCGCGTGTACTGACTAGAACTAATATCAGAGACCATATTTCCCCCATACTGGCTTCTCTGCACTGGCTCCCAGTTAAATTCAGAATAGAATTTAAAATCCTTGTTCTCACCTACAAAGCTATTCATGGTCAGTCACCATCTTATCTTGAACAGCTCATAGTACCCTATCGCCCATCCAGAACCTTACGCTCCCAGGATGCAGGGTTATTGGTGATCCCAAGAATTTCCAAAAGTAGAATGGGAGGCAGAGCTTTCAGCTATCAAGCTCCTCTCCTGTGGAACTATCTTCCAGTCTTGGTACGGGAGGCAGACACACTCTCTGATTTTAAGAGTAGGCTTAAAACCTTCCTTTTTGATAAAGCTTATAGTTAAGGCTGGCCTATCTAGCCCTTAGTTATGCTGCTATAGGCTTAGGTTGCTGGGGGAACACTCCATGATTCACTGAGCTTTCTTCTCTCCCCCCTCTGACTCCGACTCCTTCTCTGCTCCTGTAAATGTCCATATCCTTACACTAACTTTACTTCTTCCCCGGAGTCGTTGTGCTTTACCATCCTGCAGGTTTTTCTAGGTCGCGGTGGGAGGTGCTGCTGTGGTCCTGCCTGATGCCTCCTGGCCACATTAGGAAAGGAGATCTTGTGACTTGGATCCTAGGCTGGATTTCCAAGTGCAAATCGGGATCCACAGATCACAATGGCTTCTGGATCAATAGACTACACCTGCTTCTGGATCACTACACTTCACATATCCCTGGATTTGCAGATTCTACATACTCTTGGACTCAGCAACACTCAGATCTTCCTACATGGAGTACAATGACTCCTGGACCAACAGAGTCCACATGCGTCTGGCTCACTAGACTTTCCAATATATCCGGATTTATAGAATCCACAGACTCTGGGACTCATGGATGTTTTATGCATTCTAAGTGAACTGTTATTATCATGTTTTTGTGTTCTGTACAGGAAGAAGGATCCCTCCTCTGTGGTTCTTCCTGAGGTTTCTTATTTTTCTTGTTTAGGGTTTTTTAAGTTTTTCCTCACCCGGTTCGAGGGTCTAAGGGCAGAGGATGTCACATCTGTACAGTTTGTCAAAGCCCAGTGAGATAATGTGTAAATTGTGATTTCGAGCTATACAAATAAAATTTGATTTGATTTGATTTGATTTTAACATGAGGTACAGTTAAAGCAGGTGCATTGATCCCTGCTGGCCTGTAAGATGGACATTTTCAAAGTAAATTAGTTATGATTAGTTAGAAAAAAAATACTATTTTGCTAGAAATTCAGATCAGTAGGAAAATTAAATTAAGATTTAAAATATGGCTGCATATGGGTAATATAAAATATTTACAGGTTAACTGTGTGAAAATATTTAATTAAAACAATGCATGCCTGTTGTTTTTCAAAACTGATAACGTTTAGGGCACTTCATTATATCAAATAACTGGTTGACATCAAAAATAAGAGCCTAGAACAGGCAGAATTTACCACGCTTTGACACTATTTGGTTACATGTCCCATTTTCAACCACGAGATGGCGCCATACACCCTTTCCAAAGGGGGGTTCCTGATACTTTAGTAAACCCTTGAGTGTATGAAGGACAAGCAAGCAACCAATGGAAATATTAAATAAAGTAGAAAAAAGGGAGACAGCAAACAGCCCCAGTCTCACAGTGTTTGTTTGTTTTCTCCAAATGTCCACCATTTTGAAAAAAAAATGGAGCACGTGTTTGCAAGACACCTATGGAAGTGCTAGATTGTAAAAATGTGCATTCCGAGAATGAGCCCCGTTCTGTTGCGGCGGTACGTGTCGCTCACTTGCATTCCTGTAGGTGCTGACAAAGTCAACTGTGCGATCACCGAGCTCAGTCCGGGCGAACGTCTCAGCTCCAGAGTGGCGAAGCGCGAGCTGACGCTGGAATCATCCAGGGCACTTTCTGCCTCGAGTCCGGGGACTTTCCCCTGGGCGGAAACCGAGAAACATGTTCTCCGTATGTAGCCCAGATTGCAAGCCTTCCGAATGCCCGGATGAAGGGAGGATTACACGGTTAATAAATAGGCGGACTGACCGCAAACCTTCACTGTCAGGGTGTGGGTGATAAGTAATAATATGAAGTTAGCAAAGCGTCCAATCAACTGTTTTCACTCAGTGTGGGTGTTTACCGTTACAAAGATCGTCTTATTTGACCGCAAGCAGCTTGTTGGTGAATTATTATAGGCACAACCGCGAGGGCTTATGGGACATTTTAAAGGCGTAGGAACGAACGGAAAACATGTTATTTGTTTATACGTGCACAGCATGTGATCGTATCACTGTCCGTAAAAGTCAAAACACCAGAGAACCGAGTGCAATAGTAATGTTAGCACAAAGGAACAGGAATAGAGAGGAAATCCATGAACTGCAAGTCATTCATCTTAATGTCAAACTCTACGGTTTTAAAAATATTAAATAATAGGGGGAAAAAAAACACTAAGAAATTAAACCTCTGAAAATTGTGTCCAAATGAGATTTCTTTAGAATAAATTAAAAAAAAAAAAACAGACAAAGGAAGGACTCATATTACCACAATATCTTTCAGGGTTCTTTATGAAGAAAATGAAAATGTCACGTGTTTCATCTGTTAGGACTGTGATATGATCCTCTGGATTGAAAAAAAGTGATTTCGGATTTTTATGAATGATTTTAAGTTTATGTGTGATAAAAATGTATACTAAACATGTCACAATGAAATAACTGACTTGTTGTCGCAGAGGCAGAAAATAGAAATACTGCAGCACCTTAGATTTGTTGTGCATCACAAAAAATTAGAATAGCACGGTAAAGTCATTATTTTTGTATTCTAATTTAAAAAATTAAACTTGTATATATATCCTATATTCATTACATATAAAGTGAAATATTTCAAGGCTTATCTGTTTCTAATTTTGATTATAAGGCTGCTCCAATGATGTAATATTTTAATATGTCTTTTTATCTGTAGGCCATAATTATTAAAATTAAAGTAGTAAAATGCTTGAAATATTTTAGGGCAATGATTTTAGAATATATCAAATGTTCACTTTAAATATTCACACTAAAAAATAACACGTTTTATTGAGATAAGTACTTGAGTAAATGGGCTTATTGTAGTAAGACTCCAGTGAAAGCAGCCTGCTAGCAATAATAATAATAATAATACATTTCTTCAGGTATTTACAGTTTTTGATACATCATCTGTGGGATGACATGATAATGAGGGTGATTGTGGCATTGTTGGGTTGTGTACCATGATTGTTTAAATATGCACTGCTTGCATGAGTGGACTGATATGAAAATTAGACCCAATATTTTTGAACCGTTATGGTGGCAAATTAAGTACTGCTGGTGCTGATATTGATGACAGACTGATGGAAAGACAGGTCGTGCTGCAGCCCACACAGAGCCGTAGGCAGAAGCGTGACAGTCAGTTTCTTAGTAGGAGTTTTTAAGCTTGACCTCCTGTCCTGTATTTCATTTGAGGCCGTATGTGCTCGTCTCCTGCAGGAAACAACATTTGTGTCAAAAGCTGGCAAATTTTTTTGGACAAAGCATTTAAAATTAGACATATCTAGGGTTGCTTAACCTGTTATATCATTTATGTGCCATTATTCTGCTGGAGATTTTATTCTAAACAACAACAGCAAAATGCCATAATCCGTACTTTTGTATGGTTATGCCAATTATTTTAATGGATTGTTATGCTTTCAGATCAAACAAAAGATTATTTAGTATTTAAAATGTAAAAATGCATTATTACATCGCTAAAACAACAATGTATATACATGTTTAGGTGCTAAACATTCGATTCCTTCCCCGCACACACATTTTTAACAGGTGATCTCATACATTATGTTAGTCTTAATCCGCAGTGCAGCTTCTTACAGGAGTCAGATGAGTGCAACAGAATGAGAAGTACAGTATTTCACGGAGGAAGTACATCAAACAGAAATATTAAGAAGACCTATCTCAGCTCAGATGAGCTATAAATAAGACTGTAACACCACTATAAAATGCTTGGTATACATTTTTCCCCCAATATGTGAGAGGCATGCTCACTCTCTGTCCTTTATTTTAAAATCTCCCTCCATCAGAATTTTTCCTTAATGTTATTTTCTATGAGACTCTTTGCTTTCATTCACTTTTGGTCTTTCTATATTTATCCCTCTTCATTTTTCGCTTGTTGCTTCTCTCCCTGCAGCATTCTTCTCACTTCCAGTCACTGTCCAGATCTGTAATCTTATTTCACGGGCTCCTCCGAACTCCCCCGTCCTCACTGTTTAATCCCATCGTCTTCCTTTCGTGATCTTTTCTCTACTGGCAAATTTCTCTTGCACTCCATTCTCTCCACCCATTTTTTTCTTTATCCTGTCCTCAGATCGGCCTGCCTCCCCTCTTCCATCCTTCCATCCATACTCTTCTGCTGTAGATGTCTGGTTATTGTTGCTCTCCTTACAAATGAGGAGAGACAGTGATGGCTTCCTGCAGACTGAGCTTCATTTTTCATAGACCTGAGGACATGAAGTGTGTCAGTGCTTTTCCTTTCCCTCCTTTCTTTCAAGACAGCTTGTAGTTGAAATGCTACAAAATATGTAGAAAAACAAATTATGCAGTCCTACAGACTGTAGGGACATGTGTTTTAAATGCTGTTAGAACAGCTTGACTCCTTTTTGAAACCTTACCACAGCATTCTGGCGCCTGACTGCAGGGATGTGCCCCCATTCTGCCTCAGGAGCAGCAGTTTTCTATGATTTTTGTACATCATAGAATTAGTTAGTTATTCATCCTACATGTTCACGGTGCCAACTTACCGTCCATCACCTCTTCAAAGAACTTCCTCTTCCCACTGCTACTGTCACCCACCAACATTTCTCTCAGCATCTCCCATTGATAACCCCACTAATCGTTTTTTTTAGATTTTTTTTTAATGTAAAAGCCCTCTTCCTGTCTCCACCTGTTCGCTTGTCATCGTGGTAGTTTTGAGCTCCACACCCACAGCAACAACCCCAGCGCAGGGATACTTATTTCTTTAGACTAATTATACTGGAGTTGTAAGCAATCTGAGGCTCAGTTCAGCACAGACCTAATTATGTGCTTCTACATTTTTATCATTTTATCACTGATTATAGTGCCACTTAGTGACAAAATAATTGCCCAGTAATGCTTACAACAGTGAGTGCACGGAAAGTCTGGGCTCACTGCCTCTCTGCTTGTTCAAATTCTCTGCTCTGATACCACAACACCCACCGCTCTCCATGTTTACTGAAGTGGAGCACAAGCTTTGACTAATGCTGTATGTCGTCAATGTTTTATTCAGAAGTACACCAATAAACTGAAAAATGTCATGTTTGCGTCATGTGTCAGAGTCAGAGTCAATAAATGAAGGCAGCAGGATCTGATGAGACACATCGCGCCTGTCAGTAATCGCTGCATTCTCTGAATTCTCTACCTCTACCTCCTCCGCCCACCCATCCTTCTGCAGCTTACACCAACTCTGTCCGCCGCAGTTTGAGTGCTGCACTTGAGGAACTCAGAGCTGAGGCTTTATGTTCCACTTTGCTTCCCGTCTGCATCTGCGTGCCCTGAGAGGTGACCCTGGTTTTTCCTCCGTCTTTCTTCCATTGGTCAATGTTTTATTCTGTTGATGCTCTACTTGCCCTCAAGACAGTTTCATCCCCCCGCACCCTGTCTCCCACTCATCTGCCCTTTATTCTTAATTACACAGGAGCAAAAAACGCACAGAGTGCACATAAGCTCCTATCTGATCCGGCAGCTCTGTAGGCGACACTCGGGCACATTAACATCATGGACAAAAAACGTCTGCTAATGGGTGCCAACCATCACAAATGGCCTCCACTTACAGGAAGCCAATCTGCAGCAGAGTGACAAGCCTTAATTGGCCTCACATTCATCAGCTCAGCCTGCTGTGGAAATAGACAATTTGAACAAGGAAACAGCACACACAGAAATAGTGGCAGTGATGTAGCAGAGAGAAGCAGCAGAAAGGATTACAGGGTGAGAAGCAGGAGATTGTCTCTCTGTGAGAGGCTGCAGCTATTGTTTCCCTTCATCATCACTTAAGATAAACCTTTGCAATTCAGGTTTTATTGGAATTGGGGCTTCTGCTAACAATCAAGTTTAATGTCATCCATAACACGCACCATAAAATGTCATGAAAAATGACAAAAAATAATCATCAAATTTCTCCCAGAGCCCAAAGTGAGGTCGTTTTGTTTAACAAGCTGTCAGGTGTAGCGTGTAGCATAAAGTACTTGATAGTTGTGTTTGATTCAACAACCCAGAAAGACTCAACAT
The DNA here is from genome assembly GCA_001698575.1 of Mola mola. Lineage (NCBI taxonomy): Eukaryota > Metazoa > Chordata > Actinopteri > Tetraodontiformes > Molidae > Mola > Mola mola. The sequence continues at coordinate 1,597,445 of KV751326.1, forward strand.
CTTACAAATTGCCTCTTTAAAATGACTGAAACTACTATTAACTTTTGAGTGTTGGTGGGTTGATTTGTTTAGCAGGATTATAACAAAAATAACTGGATGAATTTCAACCAAACTTGATGGGAGAATGGGAATTGAGCCTGGGAAGAAGGAATTAGATTTTGGGGTGGGTCCGACCAAAAGGACGGATCCAGGATATTTATTCAAAAGGACCGTCGGGCCACGGAAGGGTACACCAACTCTGATTGCTTCTAGCTGGTTAGCAATAAAGAAACTAACTAATATCCTTTTGATCGACCCCATTATCCAACACCCAGCTCTAATTACAACCATGTGACAAAGAGAATTCTGGCATTAATTTCTAATTATACATACTTTTAGCATCTGTTATAACGTAACTCATTAAATTAGCCTATTTTCAACCTTGTAATTACTTTAAGTTAAGTTAAGTTCTCCTATGCAGGTAATGTTGTTCATAAATGATCTACATACAAAGTCCAACACTTACACAATTTAAACTTCCTAAAACTCCAGGCTCACAATCTCCTAGTTCAAGCTCTGTTGGGTTGTTTGAAGAGAAGGAACGGAGTACAAGAGCGAGGTGGCTTTGAAGAGGGAAAACCAGCCAACTGCCCCAGATTTCATGCAGGCTGCATTTTCTTCTTTTTTAAGATGATTTTCAAAGGTTCCAGCTGGTGATATCACAAGGTTGTTTGCAAAGGATTTCAGTCCGCCAGTCAACGAGAGAGAAAATAATTTGCCATTTTTTCAGCGCCTGCCGCAGCTGCTGTACATAAAAAATGTTGATGTAAAAATGTAAACGTAAATTGGATTCTAATGAATCGAATGCAATTAAAGACGGTATAAAACCCATTTTCACTCACACGTTTAATTGTTGCAGTACATTCCAGACAGAGTGAGACGCTAATGAACATAAACACGGTATGAGGAGCCTGCTAAACACACAATTTTGAAACATTCTTCTCATTTTGAGAAGGAAGTCAATGAATGCATCATCTTGTGTCATCAACAAGTCATGAACTTTATTTCATGCCAGAAAACAAACATAACATCCATGTGACGACTGTACATTCGCCATAAAAGAACTGATGAACACAGAGTAAACACATTCATTCTGCCTCAGAGCAACCGAGTCTAAATATACTGTAAATATATCAACGTTTTACAACAACTACTTACATCCTACAGCTTTTATTTACTACTGTACACAATCTGCCATGGCTCACTTTATATCGGCTTTACAGCTTCTGCTTAATTTCTCTACTCAAAATAGAAAGTTTAGCGTGTGCTGTGCTGTCAAAGTTCTCTGATTACACAATGCAAACGTAAAATAATGGCTTTCGAGTTTTATTTCTAGAGTAATAGTACAATCAAACGAGAGAATTATTTGGTTAACTGTTGGCGTCCGCCAAAGTCTCGCTACACCGCAGTGCAGCTCTTGGCTTGTCATAACATCAGTTAATTGTACATTTTCAACAAATCTACAAGAAATATCTGTTCTGCACAATTAGGTCCACCGTTCGTGTTTTATCTAAAGTGCAGGAGTGACACACAGATGATAAAAGTTTCAATTCACTCGTTAGCTGTGTTCTATCTATTGGCTGCCTAAGCTGTCAACAGAAAGACGCCTGGTAGCGAAGCTCTGAAGGAGACAACAAAGCACAAAACCACAGAGAGAACACGGGGAAACACAGCTCGGCCCTGCCACGATTTCTCTTTTTGTCTGCACTGAAGGAGTGATGGATAATGACAGATGGATGGATGAGTTGTCCTTTATGTCTTTCTATTGTTGGCATCGCTATATATAATCTAAGATGGAGTTTTGATTTGAATAAATGAGCACTGAGAAATAAGAAATCATGCAAATCTTTTCTATTGAACGAGAAGCAAGAAATGTGCCATTACTGTAACTTGAATGCTGGCACAGATCCTGATCACGTAAGGATATATTGCATTACCTCCATTCTCTCTCTCCAAGGGCTTAAACTGACTCCCTGCTGCTGACTGGTTTATCCAAGCACTCTCCTTTTTCTGTTTTATAGCCTCAGAAAAAAAAAAAAAGATTCTTCTCATGCCATGAGGAAACGGTGGATATCAAAGAAGAAGAAAAACAAAAAAGCTGAAACAATCATACTCTTCCTCTTCCTCCTGCTTCTGTTGTAACAGCTTTGTTCCGTCAGTTGTTGTTCATAATCCACCAGGAAGCTGTTAAATGCAAAGATAATGTAAGCATCAATGTTAGTGCGCAGTTTGCTTGAGCGAGAAATATGGCATGAAGAGAGTAAAACACTGCACACTTATTTGTTTTTTATACTAATGGTTTCCTGAGATCACACTTCAGCCTCTAATACAGAGCAACTTGAAAACAAAACTGACAGTTTATCACCATGTTAATGTGGCAGACTTGTTACCCAGCAGCGTTTCCCACATCCAGCAGATACAACTTGAGCTCCAACTAAACATTACTTAAATCATCGATTAATCTGACGTTTATTTTCGCAATTAATCGATTAATTATTTACTCTATAATATATCTGAAAAAAAGAAAAGAAAAATGCTCATCACATTTTTTCAGAAAAAAATCGACATCTTCTTTACTCCAACTGCCAGAAATGACAAAGAAAAGCAGGAAATGTTTAATGGTTTTGCTTGAAATAAATATTATTCGATGATCAAAATAGTTGTTGATTGATTATCTTGAGTCAACTAATTGATCAATCGCTACAACTCTAGATAAATATCATATATTTATTTAACAAAATACAATAAATATCAATTTGCAGTCTGCTTTTAACTTTGGTGGAACTCAACTCACTGTGAAATGTCTACAGCTGTCAAATGCTCCCATATGTCACAGAGTGAGAGACCAGTAAGGTCACAGTCCTAAACAACTAAACAATGAGCTGAGAGAAGCTAAAAAGCTCCGTTAGAGCTGAGGAGACTGCAGTCAGGAGATCTGAATGTTCATCATTCTGTTTTAATTCTGTTGTTTACTGCCAGTTAACTCAGCTCTTCGGTTTATTTCACGTGTAATAATTGTTATCGTGAACAAGTAAAAACGTTTGCACACGAAATAGCTGAAGAGGAACGTTTAAGGGTCTCTACCTGGGAGGAGCATGGTGGAGACCATCTCCGGCTCTTCCAGCGAGTCGATAATACAGCGCTGGAAGGTCTTACTGATGGACGACTGCAGGTAGCTGAGAGCAAAGAGGGACGAAAAGAGGGTCAGCGTGCCGCGATAACGCTTCAAAGGAGAGCTTGCGAGAAACATATTTCCTACAGTCAAACATGCCATGAAACCCTTCTGATCCTACCTCATCCAGGAGAGACGGTCCTGCCAAAACTCATACATGATGAAGCATGATCTGTCAGGCAGGTTCTGGACTGAAATGCTAAAAATGAAGAGAGAGAGGGGAGGTTGTGGGGGTTATATAAAAACCACAGCAATTTGCAGTGGCTGCATCAAATCGAGAGATTTGACAGATCCAAACAAAGGCACAGAGGCAGACGGAGGGACGTACTGCAGGTTGTTTTGCTGGCTGCAGGAGGCATCTGTGTAGATTTTAAGAGCTTGCTGAAACTGTTCCACGTCCCTCTCCTTCACAGACATCTGTCTCTGGACCAGAAGTATGTTCTAGGGAGGCAGCAGGGGAAGCAATCATCAATGTTTTGGTGCATTACTGGAGGAGAGATCTCCAGCTTTGTCCACACACGTCAGACTCACCGACTTATACGTCCCGGCCAATGTGTCCTCTTTGAGAGGTTCGAGGTGTGGGCTCTGGAAATCAGGGGCATAAACATTTCAGTCAGACGTCAGCAGAACACAAATTATCAGCCTGAACAGAAGCCAGCAAATAGCACGGCCTCTTGTTATAATAGCTTTATATATAGCTTTTACTTTGCTTTACTTTACAGCCCGACAGCAGCCCTGAGAACAGCTTTGCTATATTATTCTCGTCTCCATAGCAAAGATAAGAGAGTGATTATGGATGTATGAGCAGAATAGCTTATTATCCTCGCAGCGCTGGTATATAACCTCGGAAAATACCCCATCTGTAATTAACTGTGCAGCAGCACAGAGATCCTATCCTATCTTTTTAGACCTACAGGCAAAATACAGGTGGCTATTTGTAATTCTAAACATCTATAATCAGCTGCTACCCCTGAACATCGGCAACAACTCACTGGTGTCTGTGTGAAGCAGAGTTTTTGAACTGCCGTTGAACGTGTCCAGTCAGAGGAGGGCACAGCATGTATGCACCGTATGATACCCTCTGATGTCGGAGAAGCTATGGAGTCCGAAATTATATTCTGCATGCGCCGTTCAATGCGGCTTTGTAGCGCTGCCCCCGACACCTACGCTCACTATGAGCCGATCCACCTCTATGGCAACATGTAGGACAGCGTACCACAGGCTGAGATCGGTACGTATCTGCAAGCAGGCAGTAGGGCTCAAACCTGCCATTTCTGTCGGTAACAGCTGAGCCTCTGCAGGACCAACAGTGCAGGTAAAGATTAGCCTTTGAAACTCAAGAGCTGAAACTAAAACAGCTGTTGTTGCTGCGGACAGTGTTATGGGTACGCTTGTATTTAGGACTTAGTGTTTGTCTGTCTTGTCGCATCTAAGTTTTTCTTTTTGCCTTTATTTGTGCTTGTGTTATGTACTTTTATTCTGATATTATCCTTCAGTCTATATTATCATTATTATTTGTTTTTACTTATTTCTACTCTTCCTGGTGATCTATAATTTTACATTTTATTTTAAAAAAATAGTATAGGGCCAGAACTAAACAAGGTGAAGCAGCAATTAGTTTTTGTGCTCCCCACCTGGGGAACAAGCTTCCTGAGTATCTGAGGTCTGCTAAGACTTTCGGTTCATTTATATCAGGAATCAAAACATTTTTACTTGCTGAAACCTTCCCCTTACCCCTACTTTAATGCAGCTGTGTTCCCAGGAGTTTTAACCCTCATTCAACCTGGGCGAGAGGATGCTGGATTCCATTAGGAATTAGATTTTAATGTGTACCCTCTATTCTACAGTGATGGTCTAAACAAATAAGAAACGGATTAAAGGAATGGATCAGCATTTTGGAAAATGTGCTTTCTTGCCAGGGTGAAAAGAAATTCAATAGTGCAGTTTAACAGGAACACACACACAAACCTCACACTCCAGTTTGTCAATGAGCTGCTCCAGCTGGTTGATCTGGGAGCCCCAGGGGTTATCTGGCTCCACGCTGACCCCTGACCCCAGAAACACAATACATAACCCCTGAGCAATGAAAGCACATGAAGCCCGTTTTGTTCTGATCACATTCATTCAATGCTCCTTGAAAACGCACCTGTGGTGAGCATGCCAGAGTAAGGGTCAGTGGGGGACAGACACATGTTCTTCTGGATGCGTCTGCCAGGTCGTTTGGCCACCCTCTGGACCGGCAGGTCCTCGGGCTTCTTCATCACCCGTCTTCCTGTGCAGCCCTGGTCATGGACAGCCTCCATAGCGCAGTCCAGCGAGGACTGAAGCGACTGCAGCTGGGTGGAGGTCTCCCTCAGTAGGAGGCGCGTCACAAACTGGCCCAGTACCGATGAACCCTGGTACTCCTGATAGGGAGAGGAACAGTAAAGATGAAAACAAGGAATCAGCCACGTGGGGAAAGCAAATGGATTTGTTCCCCCATCATATATATAGCACTTTGTCTCTGTTCCGAGAAATGTTTGTCAATATGATGGATCTACCTGTTAATCATCAGAGTGGGAGATTAAATGAAATGTGAAACCTGACCCAGCAATACATTATTAGCCCTGCCAAGCAGCTAATGTTTTGTTTTGATACTAGTGTTTGTTTGTCTGTTCGTCTGCAGGTTTACCCAAAACCTGTATGGATTTCAATGAAACTTGGTGGGGGGGGGGATGGGTGTTGATGGAATGCAAGGCGGAACACAACTGTGAGAGCAGCGCAACACCAAGATAGCCTACAGGCCAACACGCTATGATTAGGGGATTAGAGCTGCAACGATACGAAAATTTTGGCCGATAGCGCTATTAAAATAGCTGTTAAGGCTGACAGCTGATATAATAAGTCTACTTTTATAGCACTGAATAAAGGCCAGGCAGCAGAAAATGCCTCCTCTAAATGTAAATGTACAGAATAAATGTACAGCAATAAAATTGTCAATCCATATAAAAATCATCATCAGTATGTTAATAATACTAATAATATCTGCTGACAACGACTGCAGGCCCCTGAATCCAATCCAGTTGGCAATGTATGGTGGCACATATTGTGATATCCGAAGAATACTACGTTGGTGTCCTGCTCCTGCAGCTGCTGATTTACGCCCCTAAGACAGACGAAACAGAGATCCCTTGTTTTTATAGAAGGATGATAATGTATGTGACGAGTTCTCTCTGAGAACAATGAGATTTAGCGTGGTAGCTGCTGGGGGTTTTCTTAGTCGGAAAACTTTCTGTGGATTATGAACTCTGTCGCGCTCAACAGCTCCCTGTGGTGCAACAAAATGGAGTGTAGAAAACACGACAGGCACACATTGGAAAAACGACCGGGAGCACTATGTGCTATTTTGTCGGCAGCAGAGGTGATGAGTTTGTCTCCCTTTCTTTGTGACGAGCTTGCAATAGCCGAGCTGTTATTTTGTTGTTTTCTCTAGAGAAAATGGATACATGCTGAAAGCAGAGCGAACAGAGCGAAAGAGAAATATGCATCCGAGCAAATAACACACGCCGCTTGAAAAAGGGGAAGGAGACACACAGAGAGATGATGGCACGTGAAAAATATCCTCGTGTTTGTGGCGCGTTTATGTGGAGGACATCTGATGTGAGATTAGCCGGACAGCTTGGGGGGTTTGTCAGCCTCAGTTAGTGTCATCTACGCTCTGCTATGCCCTATGCTCTCTATTTTAAGATCATCAGTAACTGCCATTTCTCACATCGCAGTGAAAATAAGTCTCCGCACGCCGCAAATAACAGCCTCACTATACTGTGAGTCTGCATCGACATCCAAGTGTCCGTCTATTGGTGGCCTCTTCCAGACACAAACGGAAGCAAAAAATCACCCGTTGGCTTAAAGTGAAGGGTTAGGAGAGGGCGACGAAGAGTGAGCTGAGGCAATGATTATGTCCAAGTGAGGTTCTCTGATGTTGATCTGTGCTTATCAACTGTGATGGCAGCCCTTCATGTTAGGAGCACACAGTACAATCCCCTCTGCAGCTCACGGATGATACATTTCTGCTCCAACTGGCTTCATGACACGATTCTGTAACGCTCCAATTAGCATGATTCACAATTCCGGGCTGATGACTTAATGAGACATTCTGTCTCATTATCTGGGGATGTCAAGGAGACACTTTGTTTATCGCTTATGGACCGCACTGATCTTCAACCTTTTATTAAAAGTTTAGAAGTAGGATGGAAGATGCGGAGAGTGAAAGTAAAGGGATGTAACCTTGGTGAAAAAATGCCATGAGAGTCAATGCGGGGTTTATATAAAAATAAAAAATACCCAATTGTAAAGTTAAATGGCTGATGCATTTAGAGCTTTTTTTTACTTTTTATGTACATAAACAGAACACGTGATCACAGAAAATAATGTTGAAAACTTGCTTCTACAGTGACATGACAGTTAATACGACATGTAACTGCTGTAAAAGTTTGCAGAGACAGACACGGGGAGCAGATGGTAAATCCCTCTGAGTTTAGTTGTACAGCATAATTTCTTCTTAGATTGCCATGGCAACTAACTTTGGTGATCACTTAACGTCTCCTTAGTTACATTAACAGGTCAGAAATGTAACGTGTCCAGTACCAGTTTCTCTCACAGAGAAACTGGGTCTTTACTATTAGTCAGAAAAGAACAGGAATATACTGCAAGATATCATCTTGGACTCCCAAAACCAGGTTTTTTACTTCTTTCACAGGACATCACAGGACTGCCATGGCTTGTGCACAGCCAAGGAGAGGCAATTAAGCTTGAATTGGACATTTTCTGTAATATAAAACGCTAGGAAATGAGATTATTTAAAAGTGAAAGTCCCATCCCTATCGATCCATACCAACGGCAGACGTGTGTCGCGTTAGAGTGGACCATTTGTCGAAAGCACGGCCTGTCTCGCAAGGTTCTGTGCGCTTTTGCTTCACGCTGTATTGTCTGTGCAGACAGGCAGAGCAGATGCAGCCAGCGGAGTCGGCCTGTGTGCCAGCAGAGTGATCCCAAAGACCTCTGACAGTTGACGCGCAAACGAAAAGATTGTCTGAGCGTTTGGATGCACGCAGGACGTTAACAAATGTTCTGAAAGCTGCTGAAACAGATATAAGTCTGCTGGCGTTGTGTGGAAATATTCAACACGGCGCAGAGGGGAAAGCCATCATCACCCACCTCTTTAGTTTTGTCCATGGCCCTCAAAATGGCCACGTTTAGCTTTTCCAGAGCCGACAGGACGCTGACGTATTCTCCCAGATGTGGTGTGAAGTACTCTGGAAGAGAAGAGGACATGCTAGGCAGTGTGCCTTGAGTCTGATCAGCTGTGTTTTCCACATGAAGAACGGAAATCAATGCATCACTGATGGAATTAATCAAAACAAAGGTCAGGAGTCACAGAAGCAACGGCGTGCTGTTGTTTGAGTTATGTAAGTAATTGCAACGGCTATATTTTGTTGAGATTTCACTCTGGCAATGATGAGAGAAAGCCACATAATTACCTGACAGTTTGTCTATGTCCAGGTTTCTGAGAGGCAACAAGAGCAAAACAGGAAAGAGTTGATTAATAAAAGAGATGCCATTGGTAAGCTTGAAAGAAAAAGTTGTTTTCTCTCTTCATAGCCAATGGACAGCATGAGTGTTTAAAGGCTCTCTTGTTCTTTCCCTTTTTCACCAGCATGTTGACAAATCTGAAGTTAGGCTACACATTTAAGCGTGTAGTTAAAACTGCAACACCTGGGAGGATCACGTCTTAAAATATTTGAATATGTAACTGTAAAAGCCATAATCATCAAAATTAAAACAACAATGTTTTGAAATATTTTGCATGTAATGAATAGAAAATAAAGGAAAGTTCACATTTTAGACTAAAATTAAATTAAAGGAGAAAAACTGTGTGTGAAATGCGGAGCTCATGACTCCCTCATACATGCTTTTTGGTTTTTCTAAAAAAAAAAATTACTTAAGTGTGGAATGAAATTCAAGAATGGCTACCTTTAACCTCTGATACAAATATTCAGTTTACAGCTGAGCTGTGTGTTTTTTAGGATTTACAGAAAATACGTCATCCCATAGGATGGCAGATGTCTGGGTTTATGATTTATAACACACTTATTCTGAAACACGGCCCCCTCCTTCCATACTTTATGAGATATCGTATGATGATAGAAAAGACACTGTCTGAAGACAATAATAAGATAGATAATAATAAAGAAATGTGAGATTTAGGGAAAAGGACAGCAAATAAATCAATTTATAAATAAAGTAGTGGTAGGGCTGGTGGGGAATTAAGGACACAGATTTATTGTAAATAGCGTGTGTATGTAGGTGTGATCAATGTGCATTATGTTTCTGGGTTTTTGAAGATTTCATGTGATTTTCAGACTCTTGGATAGTATGAAGAACAATTAAGAATGTGTTGAAATAGAGTAATGTTGTTTACAGATTGGAATCAATACCAAACCACGAAAGCATGGAATTAAATAAAGACAAAAAAACCCAACTTTTTCACAATATTCACATTTTTTTGAGAAGCACTAGTATATATATAAATCTTGTTATATATAACAAGTTGTTATATATAACAGGATTTACTCACTCACCCATCTGGGCGTTCCTGTGTCTCTTTATTTTACAAGTTTCACAATCAGCTTTTTGGAGTGTACACACACACACAGGAAATTTTACTGCTTAACTGTAAATGTTTACACAATTGGTGCTGCAAACAAAATGAAAATTGGTGCTCTCTTAGGCAGGAGTGGCAGCAGAGTCGGAGGACGTTCACAGTGGAGACGAGCTTACTCAGTCCGCTGCCTGTCGATGGAGTAATACAGCTCCTGCATCTGCTCATCGGAGAGGATGCCATCTGTGAAGTACGACTGGAACTCCTCCAAGGAAAGCTTCCCGTCGTCTGAAAGGAGAAGAACCCAGGAAAAATGAAGCCCGGCTGAAGCAGGAGATGCCCCATCGCCTGAATGAAGAGACCGTTTCATTATGTCCGAAATTCAACATAACGAAACCACACAAAGTTAATTACAGTGACAAACTCAAAGTTGCAGCTGCTGATAATAGTACGAAACTGCACCTGGAGGACTTTCCAAAGAGCTGAATTCTGCTTTGTATTAACGTCACCTTGTCCAATTTCATCACTGCAGCTGCTGTTATTCATAAGTGATGTGATGCGGCTGGAAATCTAATTTCTGCTCTTAGGAGAAATAATGACCGAACTGACACATCATCGTCTGCATCGTCTTAAAACGAGGCCAAGAACCTACTTTTATTTCCTGATGAAAATAGCTGCAAGAGAATGTGGCAACATTTCAATTTCTTCTACAAATGGTTTCTCCTGTTGCAATTTTGTATCAGTCTCAATAAAACAAAATAATAATTTCCACATAAAACCAATCAATGGGAAGCTGAATCGAGCATCTGATTAGCAGTGTCTGTTTCTGTGTGCTGCTGAGGACTAGATTAAAGTAATCAGAGCTGAGCTGAGTCGCAGATAAACTTCATAAAATGATGAGATACTGCCTGCATCATGCCAGCTTTGCTCTGTAAGCACCGAAACCCTTTGAGACCCGGCTCTGAGGACCCCGACAGGCAGGAGAGCCAACAGCAAATCATGTCAGCTGGCAGTTTATGAGCTATTCTGGCATCAGGCAGCAAACGCCTGATGCCAGAAAAAGATGGTGTTGCTTTATCACTAACCAATATAAGGATGACAACCTCAAGATGGAAACCTGCGCGCTGACTGAATTTGTTGTAGTCCGGCAATGTTAAGGCTCAGCTCAAAGCTTTTGGAAAAAGAAAAATGATAACTATTTCCTCACATGTCCCTGTCAAAGTCTTCTTTCCACATGATGTAGGCGTAAACACAATCAGTTACGCCTCCGTCAGGGCTGCTTTGGTGTAGATTCATATCCAGTTAGAAACCTGAACAGAAGTTTCTGTGCAGAGCCGCTCAGATGGCCAAACGTGCAAATATTCATTGTTTCTCAGAGAGCGCAGCTGCACTGGTGCAATGATTAAGCTTACAGAACGATTACACTTTCACTAATGCTTTGGTATTCCTGACTCCTGTGGCCCAGGGAATAAAGACCCTACCTGAAGACTGAAGCAGGGTGATGCTTTGAGAGCTTCTAGTTCACCGAACTCCGACAATAACCGCAACAAAATTCATTCTGACACAACCTGTTTTGTATTTTATGCTGCAGAACTTGCTGGATTAGTCCTTCAACAGTGCTCTTACAACAAATATCTAACATACTGCAAATAGGTAAATATGCAGAATGTGCAGTAACTCATGCACAGGGGTTGAGAGCGTCAACGTGACACGTCTGCGGGGAAATTAAAGGGTTGTTCCAAAGGACGATAAAACAGCACCTGCCGCCGTAAGCAAGGCAGCCTAATGGCTTCAATTGTCTTTCCTCACACTACATAAAACTGCAGCTGCAACACCACTCCCTGTTTTGAGGCACAAGTCTTTCCAGGAACACTTTCTGTTCACGAGATCCTGAGGCTAAAACAGCCATGCAACACAAATAATTGATGGAGCCCGGCAAAGCACTTCAAGAGAATATGAGAGAAACAAAAACAAACAGAATTTTAAATTCACGTTATTCTGGTTACACTCTCTATGAAAACCATACCTATAACGAGTTATGGGGACTTGCGTAGTGTGTTATAACGCATTTGTAATGATTAAGGACTGCATTCATATACATCCTTCAGCCATCATGATAAAATGTGATGCAAAATTAATTCCCTGGTCGGGTGTCCAGTGGAAGCTGAGGGCTGGTTAAAAACTAGAGGTGCACTTATAATACATCATGCTTTATTGTTAGGTTACTGCAGTGTCTCTCCTCACATCCTAGTGCTTTTCTTCCGCTGTTCACTCCCTGTCTGTGAGTCTGTGCTCTTCCTCAGTGCAGAACTGGCTGGCTCTTCTCATCTCTGCCTCAGCTGCCTGCAGCTTTAAAGACCTGGCCAGGTCACCAATATCACCAACGTCCGCTGCTCTTCGTGGGAACTAGTTTGACTTCTGATACCGAACATTGTGCCTGGATGGAAGAGGAAACCTGTTCCTTTTTTTTTTTTCCCATCTGTTAAGTCCGCTTGTCCAACTCTGAGCCTTGTAAATTGAGTTTTATTTCTCCCTAAAGACAGAAGGATCATACAGTTAATCACTAATCACCTTGCCTCTATGTTTGTTTCAGCATCTGGGTACCATTTGTCTTGGTAAATCTTAACACTTATAGCATTACCATGTAACCCTATGTTGAAGCGTGTACTATTATAGATAAATCTATAGGGGCTTCACTTAACAATAGGGCTGGATTTGAATCGGTTTGAATCCAATATACAGATATATTTCTTTAAAGGTCACATCACGGTACAAGGTATGTATGTCTCAATATTGCTCTTCAACAGCTCTTAACAGCCCTTCAAGTCAAATAGCACCATACCGTTGACCATACAGACGCTGACGCTGCAACAATACTGCAGGGATCACAACTGGTGCTTCATGCGAAATTCTTATAAAACCATAATTAATAATATTTTTACAAAATATTATCACAATGAGATTTTTGATGATTTAATCATCTTCAAGACATGGATTTGAACGGGTAAAACATGCCTACAAGTTCAGGAAACTGCATCGTTTTACAGTAACCCAGACTTTTCCAGTTTGGTGGTTTGGTATGTTCTCATTTGACCTAAACATCACTGGTTTGACAATCGCTGTTATTCATCTCGGTGAAAGGTGAAATGTGCAGCATCAACAGCAATAGTTTTTGTGATCCCCCTAACAGCAGATGGTGGTGTAATTTAATATTGTTTGATAGTATTGCTGCCTGCTGTCAAATGTCGCCCGGAGGATGTCATGTGCGAGTCCTTCTGCTCCAGGAGCTCGGCTGCTCCCCTCTGGGACCGCTGGTGGCCACGACGCACTCTGGAGCCTCCGTTCCAGAGCACACAGCTGGCGAGGCAAGTCGACCACAGGTGGTAAACATGTGTTTTTTTACCATGTTAAATACAGAGTTTTCTCTGGGTTAGGGTCCACAGCTCTAGTTTAAAACCACGAGGAAACAACACCTATTTCGTTACATGGTATGTATGGTAAGCTTATTGCTTAGACATTTTTAACACATGCAATGGCACCCTGTAACACTACATGGACTATTACAGCACACTATGGTCACTACAGTTCGTTGTTGAGGAGTGTATAAGTGAGTGCAGAGGATAAAAATGTGTTATTACTGCCTTACTATCAGTCAGCTTCTAGTTGATAACTTGATTCGCTTGAGCTTAGAATTCATTATAAGTCCCATTTCTAATATTTTACGACTGCTGATACAGTGGCTCAGAAAGCATTAGTGTGTTTATGATTATAGTTTCCAAACACGAGTGCACTATAATGCATGACACGTGTCTCAGTAGCAAATTTTAGATGTTGTTTTTGTCAGGTGTCAAAACTTAAGAGAAATTTATGCAGTAATTATGTGGCTAACGTAGTTAGTGGATAAGTGAACATGCTTCTCTCAAGCTACTAACAATGTTGCTTCTCCTCCAGCCGGAGCTACATCACTGCATCCTGCGAGGATTCTGCTGGCATCCACAATCCTTTCTGCCACTGATTCGGCATTAATCACTTTCAAGTCAGAAAGAAATGCAAGTAGAAACGGCAAAACCACATCTTGCACCTGTTTCATTTGAATGCCTTTAGAATATGCAACAAGACGAAACAACTAACAAAAATAAACCTAAGAATTAGAAATAACCTCAGCACAAGGTGCCTTCAAAAAAATATTCTGACATTTCAGCCATAATAAAATGCAGTAAAAAGGCATTACACACAAAAAAAAACTTCAGCGAGATTCTCAGTAATCAGCTTCCGAAAAAAAAATATTTTGCCACTGATTTCTCCATCTTGTTTCCTCTCTGCGACATGATATTTCAAAAGGGTGTCGTGCATGAAGAAAGGCTGAGAAACACTGGGGGAAGAGAGTGCACCGGGTTGGTAGATGGCCATCATTATGTGGTAAATCCACAGAGCTGCAGGAGCATCATGGCAGCCCACTCAGCGCTGACTGGTGGGAGGCGCCTTCCTCTTGGGTAAACGTCTCAGCGAGTTCATGAAGACAAGAACCAGAGTAGGAGAGCTCAGCTGAAAAAGAAAAGATTGCTGCGGCAAACACGACTTTCTCTTCTTTATTCCTTCATAGAGTGAAAAATGAAAGCTTTGAGTGAGTGCTGGATGGCCGCGGCTGGAAAGACAGAGCACAGGGAGCAAAACCTGAGGCTCCATTAAAATGTATCGGAGAGCTTTTGCTTACAGACATAGTCAACATACTGTTCCCATTACAGCAGCTTCTGTTGTGATGGGATGCACCTTGAAGGAATAAAAACCCACCACAACAGTCGCAAAGAAAAAGCACCTTTATCGTAAATCAAAATGGGTTTTTTTTTATCGAAATATCTCCAGGGCGTCCCAAACAGCCCCTCTGTGTGGCCGCGTGTGTTACATCATTAATCCTGCTTATAACATACACACTCACACACACACACACACACAGTGTTTCCTGAGAAACATTGATAGAGCTCGAAGATGGTCTCCATGCTTTAATCACTTTTTGCCTTCCACTACGGGGAGATGCGGCGCGTGAATAAAAAATGTACGAGCATAAGCATTTTCCTGTTTGCCGGCGCACTTTTTCACGCACGGTTGAATGCTCCGTGATAACCGCGGGAGAAATCCACTGAGAGGTTTTTTTTCCCCCTTTGAAGCCAAAAGCGCATCTAAACCCAAATTAACACATTTGATTCATGTGTTAAACACAGTGATCAAATTTAACGGTGACATGTTTGCAGAAGGAGTTCTTGAAATGCACATTAGCTGCAAATCTCTGATGCATTTGTAACATTTGGAATGACAAATTTTCACGAGTTATGTTGGGATTAATGTCTTCAGAATGTACCATTTTCAGTGTTCGATGAATTCAATGATTTCAAGGTAAAGTTGCATGATTTTAACTGATGATTCCCCTGTGTAATTTGTAATTAATGCAGATCATGTTGACAAAGCATGTTTCAATGTGTGGGAACCTAATTCCCTACTTAGAAGCTAGCTCTTGATCTTCTGCAAAAAAAAAAAAAAAAGAACGAAAAAAAAAAATGTTTTGTTTTTAATGGTGATTGCATAAAAGATCATCTTGGGAGTTTGGAAATAAGGAAGCCGTTTCCCCATATGATTTATGGCTGGTGGTTTGTTTGATAAGACCGTACTGAGATTTTCCAACATTATGCACCTCATTGTGTATTCTTTTAATTCATCACTGCGGGCACTTATTTTTCTTTCCCGTCTTGGTCTTTTATGTTTTTATGCATGTTCTACAAAACAAGAAAGCAATAAATGTTACAAATTAAAATCAGCCCAGGGTACATTTGTTCTGTGGCTACTGTAACTGTGATCCACATCAGCGTGTACAAACTGCATGTTGTACTCTCACTGATAAAGAGCATCACTTGTACTGAGCTGAGCTGAGCGCTGCACGCAGTTCCGTTCGGTTGCTCATTCAATCGATCAAATCCAATCACGTTACAAAGCCAAAAGATGCAGCTGCCCTCAAACCTGGATATTTATTCCCTTTCTACGTGGACATCTCAGTGAACGCAATAAAAACAGAAAGAGCTCAACACAGTTGTCAAAATTGTGCCTCTTTTTGCCACAGATGCATCTCATTTGTGCAGCAGTTTCTTCAAAGAGAGCTACACTTGAGTTTTAATTAGCATATAATCAAAGTAACTGCAAAGCGTCTTTCTCACTCACCGTTTTTGTCTGCCCGGCGGAATATCTGCAACGAAGGAGAAGGTTGTGTTAAAATTTTGCAGAAAAAAATGAAAGACACACATCCTTATTGATGTTTTGTGCAGCTGCAGACAGAACAGTATCTTTGAGCTCTAGTTTATTTCCATATTCTGACATTAAAATTAGCCAAGCTTAGCCCTGCCTGGTGGAAATCAGTGAAGCGAGACAACATTGGGTCATAAATAAATGTGAAGCACTCATCTGTAAAAGAACTTCTTTTTCTTTTTGGTATATTGCTCTTTCTTGCTGGGCTGGGTGATTAGCTGTGTGATCAGAGTCACATCCAGCTGTCATCTTCAGGTCAGGTGTGACGGCCTGGATGGGCTCCGATCACATCCCATTCTACAAGATCCCTCCTCAATTCCACACACACACTGGGCTTTAGTAATCAATAGAAGGAAAAAATGGTGGTGATTATCTCACAGATTTACAAAAAGCCGCACTGAAAATGTCAGGAACCTACAAAAAAAAACATTAGGTCTTTATGGCTCGGTCAAGAGTGCACTTAAAGGACTGTGCAAGTGCATTCCTGAATGTGCACGTAACATTGCCTACAATTCGGGGCAACCACTGATATCCCTCATTCCCAAATGGTATCTGACCAATTTGTCAGACTGTGCAGCTACATTATCGTTGCACAGTGACGCAGTTTTAAGGGCAGACTGATTTGTCTGACCTCAAAAAAATGACGTAACAAAAGAATGAAGGTGGATGTTATGCCCACTGTGATGGATCACACAGCTCCAACTCAGTTCAGGAGTCAGCTGAGTGTGTTTAATGCCAATACCGATCACTTGTGGGTTGCTAAATGCACCTTGCATTTGTTTCTTTAAAGAGAAATTTTCTAAGATGTTGAGTCTCATTCCATGGTTGCAAAATACTGACGCCTGGGCTGGGTGGCACCAACCCAAAACTCCAGACCTGGGAATGATGTCAAGAAAATTCTCTTAATAATGACAGTCACTGGAGTCTCACTAAAAGCTTTTCCTTGCGGTAAGGAATCAAGCAAGCACCACGAGTAGTACATGGTTGACTGGTTTTAGTCAGCTTACACACGATTTTTGTGCAGGCAAGCAAATAAGTCAAACCCTTGTGACGGCTGAGGATAGATAGTGGAAGCTTCTGATAGCCCTGAGAACAGGAACAGGCTGCTTTCGGCAGAGACATTTTCACACGGTAAATTCCCGTTATCGTCGTCCTTGGGCATTATCTCGGGTGAACACGACCTGTGAATCGCCTGCGAGTTCTACACTCAAGGCCAAATATTTCTTCAGGGAATGCAGTCATTAAAAAAAAGGTTGTGAAACACTTCAACTCAGTATTTTCCCATCAAATGACACCTACCAACACATATGACAGCTTTAAAGGGTTAGGTAGGAGACACATACGACACTATGATGTTGTTGCAGTATCACATCATGGTAAATGGTCAAAAATACTGTGATATTTGATTCTGCTGCCCAGTATTTATGAGGACCTTTCAAGGAGAAATACTGCGACATGTACCACGTATCGTGACATGGTCTAAAGTAACAGTTATATCAATGTAAGGCCACAGCTCTCGACACTTATCATCTCAAGGGTAAATACTTTATTGTGAATAGACTGATGCGGTTCTGATGTCTTGGATCTCGCCACACTCATGGACGCAGGCACTGGCATATGAAACCCAGAGGCCATCTTGGTCAATAAGAAGTGCTGTGTAAGCATCCTGTGTGAGACAGCCTCCAACTGGGAGCTGCTCCAGTACCACACTGAGGGCAATAAACATCGGCACCGGGGAAGCCGGTGATTTACAGCCCTTCATTCCTCCACTGAGCTGTTAAGTGGGAGACTGAGGGAGTCAATGGAGCTGTTGTCATGCCGGAGCCAATGAGGAGCTTCTAAAGGCAGTATTAGCTAGATGGATGCTGCTCAGTTGTAATATATCACAGCCGGTCCCTGGGGAACAGCAAGAGTGTCACTCTGAGTCCTGGTGAACACAATGAATGAACCGGCACTCGCTAACCATGTGCAGCATCCTGTGAGTTTCCCATCAGCCTCAAAGAGCTGCAACATACTGCTCAGAGATGATTCGTGCAACCTTTAAAATTAACGGCTCCTCCGGCTTGTTGAATTATATGAATAGACAGACTTTTAAACTAGAGAAGTGCAGACATATAAAACATACAGAGCAAGACGACGTGAGCAGTAATGATTGTGTGCGGGGACAGAAAAGCACACCTGGTGCTCAGTTGGCTGTGAATAGTGAAGTGAGCACCAGCATGATGTATTTGTAAGGAAGGCAGAGGAATTAAAGAGAAAAACAATCGGTGCAAGTGAGTTTCCTCCAGCGATCAAACACTTAATTTCTGCTGCAATTTAAGCACAAACGACCATCTGCGAGTGGCTGTGATGGGCTCATGAGGTAATGCCAGTTTGGACGTCGTACAGGCAGAGGTGGGCCGCACAGATGCATCCCTGCTGCGTTTAAACCAATTGTGCGCTCGCTGAGAGCCAATGCTCCCATCGCTGGACAATAATCTGCCTCCAGGAAACCGGATTCGCAGCCAGCTGTCCGGAACTCTAAAGCTGGGAAAAGACGCTGCTTGTGTCATCTGGTGTCCTCCGCGAACCAGAGGCAAAGGACCAGGGAGGCTTCCGGAGATGAGTCATTTGTTTTAATCGAGCGCTGGGCCTCAAAATGATGTGCCAATACACGGTACAGTATTTATCACGATATTTCCCCTCAAAGGCTCTTTATAAATGCTACAACTAGGCAACAAAATCAAACATCACAACAATGTTGTAGGGATGACTACTGGCATTTTGACTATATCCTAACACAATGAGATTTTTGACAAATAGTTATTAGTGACGGGATCGAAGGAGTGAAGTGGGTGAAATATTAGAACGGGAAGTAGAGAGTTCAGAAAATGTAATCATTTCACTGCAACACAGCCTTTAAAACAAGGAGAAGACAAAACCAAAGGCCTACATCATACCATACTATAACCACAATCTCATACGATACATAAATTCTCAAATCACAGCACTGCACTGCTGATCTTAAGCTTTTAACTTTGCCTGGATGACTTGCAGTGTTTGTCATACAGTTGTAAAAGCGACGAGGACGCAGGAAGCTGAGTAAGAGAACATTTTTGTGCATGTAAATCCAAACCTCTGCCGACTGTGCATCCCTAATTGAACCATACACAGTTTACGATCCGGATTTTCAGGGTCAGGGCAGTGACAAAGGGAGGCTGCTCAGTACAAATGCACAGTGTTTCATGTTTCATACAGACTCTATGCATGCTTCATCTACAGTATAATGAATATCACGGCCCCTCATCATCATATGAGAAAGCGAAACAAGCCAATTAAAACACCCGCAGCTTTTAAAAGGTCAAATGAATCAAAGGATGTGTCGGAGGACTGCGTGTTCTGGCATCTCCCCTGTTATTCACGCACTCACCTGTCTTACATAATGGGGATGCTGTGAATGGGAGGCTGACAGGCATCACCTCAGCATGAACCATTCATAAAGATCAGCAGTGAAGGAGACTGCGCCTCGAACATGGCTCAATACGGACGCATCCGCGTCTTTAACGAACCAGAAATGAGTTTGTTTGTTTTAGTATGGATCCATCAGAAGTGTCGCGAGTGAGCGGAGGAGAGTGTACTTACATCCTGGACCAGAGAGAAGCCTTGGTTTTTGCTGTGATCGAGCTCCTGCTGCTTTCTCAGGTGCTCGCGCTTGGCCGACTGGAGACACATGGTGATCATCTCTGTGCAGGCCAGCATCTCGCTTCTATGTCTGCTCTTTGCTGCGAACAAAAACAAGATCCTGTCCCTGTGTTTGTTTGTTTTTGTTTTCTTATTCTGTCCTTGTCGGGCTGTGAGGAGGATGACGGTCTCGGTCCTGCGATCAGCCCCGTCACGCCGCCCGCTTGTCCACCCGATGACGGCAGCGTCACGCCCCGCCTCCTCACCAGCGGCCCCAGTGCGCCATCTGCTGGCCAGAATGCGCGCTGCGCAGGCGGATGACGCGCGCCAAATATTTATCCCGAGATATTATTTAAAGACTTGCATTGCTCGATCAAGGGTTAAGCGTAATTGCTAGAGACAGAGGAAGCAGAGGTATGGAACATTTCCCTCATGAATTAGTTCAATATCCTTTATTCTGGTGAATTTTAACAGTTGTGTAAAGCAATTTAGTGCAAGTTCTTATTCTTAATAATAATAAACCAACCAAACCAAACATGGAAACGTAACGTCTTCAGTAGAGATAATTATTATTGGTTGGATTGGTCACAATTGGTCCAATAATGCAGAAAAACCCCCTCAGCAATTGGTATATCAAAATTAATGTCCTCTGTGCTCAGTTTTAATAGATTTAATGGCACAAATAAACACATATGTTCTAAATGTTGAGTGGGAACGTGTCACTTAAATGACATGCATGCATATGGGTTCAATATTCCGGTCTTAGCTCCAAATTCTGTTAAGTAATTAATAAGTCCCTGTGTATTTCACTTGCTGAGTTGTAGTGGTTTTATCTAAATGTAATAAAAATTCTCCGTTAAACCTGCATTGTGTCACCGTGTATTCAGCAAAGACTACAGAGTTGTAGTGATCTTTATCATACACATAATCTCGTTCATCATCACTGGCATATTCCCATAATATCATGACATTACTGTGGCTGTTGCTATTTTTGTATAATGTTACTTTAACAATAAAGCGTTTCTGGCTGATGGTGATGGTGTTGGCAGAACTCTTTACAGCAGGGCTGAGCACCCAATCCTCTTGTGTTGAGCGCTACAGTTCAGGAGATGCAACTCATCATTGTGCCTATCGTTTAATAGATACAGACACTGTATGTTGACATAGATGTATGCACAAGCATGTGTTTGAAGATGTGGCATCACGGGTTTAACAGGCGGGACATCCAAGTGAAAATGAAGTATGCGTCCAGAAAGTCATTTTCTGAGAGGGACGCGACTTCAATGGAACCTTATCACCTCTCACACACACACACACTTCACTGGGTGGCCCCCACAGATGAGACCCACAGCCCCTGGCATCTCTGAGAGGAGTCGATTGCATCATGCTCATGTGACCAATAAGTGTTGACACTCTCTGCTCCTCTGCTCGATTTGCTATTTTGAAGTTCGTCCTCAGTGCAGGTCAACAGGTGAGCTCCCTGACTTCCTGTTAGATTATTATCACAATATTTATTACTGTTATTGATATTGTTTTTATCTGCATTACTGCTGCTATGTTCTCTGTAGCAGTAGTAGTAGTAGTAATAGTAGTCGCAGTAGTATTGGTGGTAATAGTAATCATATTACTGCCATATATTGTCCTAATATCAGTGTAATATACACTGCTATTTAATAGTATTTATTCGTTTGATATTGTTAATTTCATATTCTTAGTATAACATGCAATGATAAATATAGTATATATAGTTGGATTTATTGGTGCTTAATTTATAAATGTAAAATGTTGTTGTATTATTAGCCAAAAAAGAATATGCAGCTGTTTGTTATTAATCAATAGTTGAATTTAAGTAACACCTTAACAGACACTTCAGACCGGCTTGGGGACAAACACTGACGGATAGTTCCAAATGAATGCCTTATCTGCTGATTGCAGGAGATTTTCAGGACATTTTTATAGCACACAATTACATATACAGGGGCTCATTATTTATTAAAAAACTAAAAAAAGCAAGTGTTATTTTGTCATAATCTTTTAACAAATGTTCATGTGCGGAACAATACATCCAGCATTCATTTTTCCACTGAGTCAGAGGATCTTTAAACAGCAGAGAAATGACAGGTAGTATTAAAATAATAAGATGAATTCCCACCGAGTTT